>JBBPBS010001102.1:11996853-12047512 GCA_037974835.1 Cicer judaicum | reverse complement strand
AACTAACATTTATCTTCTCTCTATTATAATGATTCATTCACTTTTAAAATCTCACGTATTCTTATTACAAAATAAAATAGTTACATTTTAAAAATTAAAAACAAAAAATATCCTCACAAAATAAATAAGATAATACAAAAACATTTTTTTATGCAGAATTATTTACTTTTATGCAGATTTATTGATATTCAATAACCAACAATAAAAACTTGTAAATTCCCTACAGTATTTTAGTTCTCATCATAAACTCTTTTTTGTTCTCAGCTTAAATTTTGGCAAATATATACATATTATATTATATTTTAGTTTCTATGTCGTAGCTGATACACATAATATTAATATTATCAAGTTATATTAATATTATTAAGTTAAATATTATTTTTAAAATAAAAGAATTAGGAGTATATATTAATTATTTTATTTGTTACTATGACTTACCGGTATCAATAAGACCAATGATGATATCAGTTGATGAATGTAATTGAGTAGTGGAAGGAGGCTTCATTCCCAAATCTGAATCTAAGAAATCCCAAGACCTCGTTGTATGCAATTGGAGAATCGGATCTGGGAACACTGACACCACACCATCGTGTCCTATTTACCAAATCATTAACTAAGTTACCTCAATAGGAGACAATACCAACATTTTCCAAAATACTATAAATGTACATCTATGAGTATAAGGGGAAATATTTTAAAAAATACATTTCTAATTTTGTATATTTATTCATTGATCAATTCTTTTTCTATTTCTTTTTTTATAAACTCCTATAAATATGGATGTTCATTAAATTTTTTTCTAAATATTACTTCTTCTGTCTTATAATCGTTATTGTCTTTGTAAAGAAGATTATCTTTCAAAAAAATTGTCGTTTTTTTTATTGTAACTTTTATTATTTTTTTAACTGATTTTACTATCTAATTTATTATTCTTCATTTCGCATTTATGATAATTGAAACTACCCAATTATTTATAAAAAATAATTTAGTAAAGTTATTATTCTCTTATTTATTTATTATATTTTCTTAATACGTGTGGAATACTCAAATGAGATAATAATTTTGAAAGGAGGAAGTAACATTATTTTGGATGATTATTATATTTTGACCGTGATTAATAATATATTGTTTCAATTTATAAAAAATAATCTCTCATTTACTTCTAACTTATGATCAAAGTTAATGATAATTAACAATTTTTTTCAATAATAAAAAATAGCCTCTCATTCAGCTCTAACTCATGATTAAAGTTACTTAGCTAGTAAAAAAAATAAATTACTCATATGAGATTGAACGGAGATTTTCATCAGATTTCCTCCCATAAAATTTATAATGGAGAGTTCTTAAGCTCTAATTCAATTGACAAATGTATGATAAATACCAATATTATTAAGTTAGACGTGTTGTAAGTTAAAACGGTACATGAATATGGATGAGTAGTTGCACACCGTACTTTACAAAGAAGTGCAAAATTTTGTGCATTTATCCTATAAATGTCAGCAATATATTCTTTATAAGGTACTCCTTCCTTCTATAACAAAATATAAGATGAAAAAAAAGAAGAGAGTGCACTATTCTAATATACTTGTTGGGTTTAGTTGAAGTGTAAACTGTTATTTTCATATTTAATTATAAATAAACTAAACGTTACATATATATATATATATATATATATAAATAAAAGTGAATTATATAGGCAATGTTTCAATATTTTGATGCATTATCAATATAAATATTTTTTTGTTATTAATTTATTTTATTTGTCAAATTATTAAAAATAATTGACTTTAATAATATCTATCTTAAAAATTATAATCTCTGTTGATGTTTTTGTTGACAAATCCTATTGTATGCTTGTCTTTTACACATTTTTGAACATAATTAAGGCTGGTGAACAAAATTATTGTATATGTAGAGTAATTATAGACATCATAATCCACTTTCAATCCCTTTATAAGTACAAACACAAACAATCTTTACTTGAAGCAAAGAATCAATCTATTGAAATTAATTAACACTCTTTTCTAATCATGGTGATCAAAACAAAATAATGACCATAAATAACAAGGTTTCAAATTCACGTCTTACTCGCAATTACACATTTACATGGTGATCTTTGATATTACAAAAAAAAAAAAATTATAGATAAATGCGACTGATGCAATTGGAATTGTTATTTAAAAGTTGTTAAAACCGCAATTGCGGTGGTGATGTCCCATAATTTAAAACAGTGATAAAGAATAAAGTAAAATGACAATTTCTACACAAGAAAACAGTATTAAAAGTCAATGGATCATGAAATTTAGGAATTGAAAACAGACAAAAAGAAAAATGAGTTATAGAAGAAAAGATGAAATACCAGACAATGCAGAAGCTTCAGTGTGTGTAAGCATTGCAGAGAATCCACTAAAGGCATGACTGTAATGGTGGATAAGTGCTATCCTTTCACTTTCTTCACTGCAAAAATTAATTAAGTTCAATTAATTTAAATATTGATTAATATGATTTATGGATAAAAATGATTGGTGTAAAGTATATGATGACAGTGATGGTAGTAATAACCTTGGAATAATTGATGATAATAATTCTAGATGAACTGATTCTTTTATTTGGTCATCTAAACCAATGTTGGTTGGTGATGAATTTCCCATATAAACAACATATGGCTACATACAAAGAATAAGAGAAGCTATAATTTGGTCCTTTTATTATTATAACAAAATAAAATGATAAGATAAAGAGAAAGTGAAATATGAACCTTAATAATTTGATCTGCAATTGCTGTATTGCAGATAAGAAAAGAAGCTAAAAAAAAGAGATGACGGAGTTGAAGAAGAAATTCCATTGAAGATGAGATTAATTGTTGCTAATGAAAAGAACTGCTCATGCAATTATTCATTTTATAGGCCATGTGTGTGTTTTTTTTCTTCTTGCTTGAAGCATGAAGCATGTGAAAGCATCTTTGTTAATTCTTTTGTTTGCTCCACTCTATGTATAACTAAGCTTATTTATTATTAATATTATTTTATTCTCTTTGGCATTAACCAGTTCTACTGACTGATACTACTTCTACAATAAGGTTATTCTTTATTGTTTGTCAAAATCAATAAAGTAATACAGGAAATTTTATCTCTATTTTTTAATATGTACTGGTGTTAATTTAAATTAAATCAATGTAGTCAAATTATAGATCCTAGTAATTATTTCTCATCAAACATGGAGCTTTAGACAATTTCAAAGTTTTGGTTAACTAATTTCAATTAAAGATTAATCGTTTAGGAGAATTTAAATTTAAATATTAGTTTAAACAATCATTAGTCAAATTCTGAATTATTATTATTTAATTGTTATTTGTGTCACACCGTATTTATATTTATTGTAGTACAAATGTGCATACTAGAGAATAAGTGTTAATTCAAGTGCATCATACTCAACTAGTTTTACTCAATTAACCAAATTATTACTGTGAAAAAGAAAGGAAAAGAGAGATTCTAGTTACATGTGTAGATGCTCTCTGTTTTTTTTTAATAAGATGGTATGAGTGAAGTAAAGCAGATCATATGCTTGAAATGCAAGTAAATTAGCCTCTTTTTTGTGGAAAGAATTGCCATGTGTAATTCTCTTCTTTCTCTTATTCCCATTAATTTCTTCATCTTCAAGCATTTTCTTTCTATTGGTATCTTCTATTAATAGGTTCTCTCTTCGATTCTTGGGCTCTTTGCCCAAAGTGACATGTATAAATTGTGTAGATTGTATTAGTATCTTCAATCTTGTCCATCCATATTTAATATCGTTTTATAATTGGCTCACAAGTTCACTATTATATTCTTAAATATAAGTATTTATTGTATATTTCTTTCTTATTAAGAAAATTTTGTAGTACAGTTAATGAGTCTATTTTGGTATAGATGTCCTTAAAATATCATTTGTAATTATGTATAATTAGTTTTGATTTTTGATTTTTTATATTTCCAGATACTAAATAGTATTAAATAGGAGCTTGTTTGGAAAAGAAAGAATAAATATATCTAATAATTTGAAACAAAGCTTATATTGAAGAACAATTTTTGTTAAATAAATGATTATATTTAAAGGTGGAAGGAAAAATCTTCAATGGACTTACTGGTCCATGTTAAACCCACCTCAAGGTGAATACTTATAGTCTTATACAAAGTGGATTTTAACATGTATCTCTTTTAAACTTGTCCATCATACAGCAATGCTCTTTTGAGCCTTTGATATGACAATAGAAATATGGATGAACATCATTGAAGATAGACAACTTAATTTACACATTGGTCCTCTTAAAACCATTTAACTACACATTATTTTCTGTCATTTACATGAATTTTTTATATAATTCTGAATCCTTTTTTATGATTAAAGTATGTTGTGAGTTACAAGACAATTAGAAAACCCTCAAGAATTATACATGCACAAATGAAAAACCAAAAAACAGCTTGTAAGTAGTAACACAAAAGGCAAACAAAACCTGCGCAAAATCGAAATGCAAAATCAGATTTGCACTGAATTGAAGCGTTTAAACCAGGGGTGCACGAAACAGATTCTCAGCAGCAAGAATGCACAGATAACAGTAGCCTGTATACCATACACGCACTTGCAGACCTACGATTATGCATAAACGCAGAAAATAAAAGCAAAGAAAAACATAATTTGCATAAACAAATCAAATAAAACTGCCAATACCAAAACAAACTAAAGAGAACCAAAAGAAAAGCCCAAGGTGCTTTAAGTGATTTGTGAGTCATGCCTCATAATTATCCACCTTGATCTAGGAATAAACCTAAACTGATTCTACTGATGGTTGAACTATTGCTTCCACTGGTTTAGAGCTTTCCTCTCTAGTGCCATGGGTAGTAGACTCCACCTCAAACTGAGATTTCTCGTTCGTAGTTTCTGAACTGTTTCCATTTAGGTCTTTGAACATCATCCCTATTCGGGTCTCATCAAATGTTACATCATTGTTTATGAAGCATTTTGATTTTCCAGCATCCAACTTCCACAACTTGTAGCCCTTCAAACCCTCTAGATAACAAATGAAGAAACACTTCACAGCTCTAACCTCAAGCTTGTGCTATTTGACCTGAGCAAACGCTAATGCTCTGAATATCCTCAAACTAGAGCAGTATGCCAGTTTCCCATTAAACACTTCCATCAGTGTCTTGAAGTTTATAGCTAATGAAGGACATATGTTAATCCAATAAATTGCAGTACTCGCAGGTTCACCCGATAAAATTTTAGGCAAACTAGTTCCCAAGAGCATACACCTTACTCTTTCCGAAATGGTCCTTTTCATGTGCTCAACTAGTCCATTTTGTTAAGGTTTCCTTGTCATCTGCATCTTAATTCCATGTTTACTACAAAACTCATTAAATTGCTCTCAAACAAACTCTAGACCATTGTCAGCCTTTAACACTTTCAACGTAGTTTGCATTTGATTTCTATATTGTCATTCTTTAAACTTTAGAAAGGTTTCAAATTTATTTTTCAAAATATAAATCCACATTCTTCAAGAAAAATCATCAACAATGGTGAGAAAATTGGAATCCCTCCATGAGTAATCACCTTTGAAGGACCCCAAAGATCCGAGCGCACATACTCAAAAGGCTAACTAGAAACATGCGTACTACCCCTAAACAATACTCTAAGGTGTTTATTTGTCCAATATACAATTATTTCAAAATTCTAGTTTATCCAAATTATCACTATTCAACAAATTTTGCTTTGCAAATTCAACTAAACCTCCTTCATTAACATGTCAAAGTCTCATATACCATAACTTTGTTTTATCATGCGGTATTAGACTAGCTATTGACGCATTAACAATAATAGTTGAACAATCAAGAATATACAAACCATATTTCTTAGTTCCTTTAACTATTATTAATGCACCATTTAAAATCTTAATTATGTCATGTTCAATTCTAGTATTAAATCTTAATCCATCAAACATGCTTCTAGTTAAAAGATTTCTCTTAAATTCGAATACAAACCTCATACCTTGCGATAGGGATTCAAGATTATCAAACATCTCAAGCGTATGGAATCCATAACTTTTACCTTGCAAGCTTTGTTGCAAAGAAGAACCACTCCATCTTCTTTTAATTTCAAGGTCTTGATGTAAATCTTTCTTGGGCACACGTGATAGGAACACCCGGAATCCATAATCCAATTGTTTTTCACTTCCGAACTTGAAGCCTACATCCACACATCCTTGTTGTGTCAAAATTGCTTCCATTTTAATCCTCCATAAACTGAAATCATTATTTCTGGATAATTTCTCAATGTCAAACTTGATAGTATTATGGTGCAAAATTCAATATCCCTCTTAATTTCCATATACAGCGCTACTTGTTGTGAATTACAAGACAATTAGGAAGCCTAAAAGAACTATACTGCACAAATGAAAAACCAAAAAAACAGCCATCAACACAACAAGCCGAAAAACGCATCCAAAACCGAAAGGCAGCAAAATTAGATTTGTACTGAATTGAAACGTTTAAACCAAAGGTACGCGAAACAGATTCGGAGCAACAAGAACGCACACACAACAGTAGCACGTAAACCAGAAATGCAGTTGCTGACCCACGATTATGCAGAAAAATACCGCAAAGTAAAACAGAATTTGCAGAAACAAATCCAATAAAAGTGCCAATACCAAAACAAACTAAAGAGAAACAAAAGAAAACCCCAAAACAAAGGCCAAAGGTGATTTAAGTGATTTGTGAGTCACACCCCAAAAAGTATATTTGTTAATAATACTCTAACAAATAGCATCACTTGCAAACACACTACCCATATTGAGATACTATACTATCATAGACTATAACTGTAATGATGGAAAAACTTACTCTTGAATAAGAAAAAATGAGAGTAATATGTGTGTATGAACTACACTCAAGCCAATAAATATGCATTGACCCGAAATTTAAATGTTGTGACCGGCGCACAAACTATACTCCTAGTTTGGCAAGCCTATCAATTAACTACCATTTCAAAAAAATAAAATATATATATATATTTTACTCGAAATTTCAACAGAGTATCCTCTGTAAATTCAACATTTCCAAATTTATGAAATCCTGTCAAATTCTCAATCCAGTCACAATTCAAATAACATAATCAAGTTTCTTAATACACTTCCCAACAAACTAAATAGACTTTCTAAACTCCAAAATAGCTGCAATGTACATCAGACACAACAGACATTACAAAAAATGGTCTTCGATCAAAGAGGCCTACAAAAAAAAAGAAGTATGTTGAGACTTGAATCAAATAATAGATTCCTACTCAGCTGCTTGCGAATCTGAAAAAAATAAGCAACATAAAAGGTAAGTCACAAAGATTTAGTGAGGAGACAACAACCACCATCAATTAGAAGGGAAACACAAAAGGCACGGACAACCTTAAAATCATCGTAAAAATCAAATAAGTAACAATACAAATTTTTAGAACCAAGATGCGGCTTTATCTCATTGATAGCCCTTTCCTTCTAAGGGTGGCCTTTCCCTTAGGGGAGGCTTCATCTAAGGCCTTCTCCTCTCAATCCCGCAACGCATCATCACGTATCAATTAGGGAGCTTACATCTCGTTGATAGCCCTCTCCTCCTACGGATGACCTCTCTTGTTGGGGTGGCTCCATCTAACGATTAACTCTTCCTAATCAACACGTGGTAACTAGGTGCACCTAACGCAGTTAACGATTTAATAATTATAACACCGATTTCCCAAAACACGTATTAAAAATCATTTCATCGTAATTCATGAAAAACATACTCAATCGCGTAACAAATTCAAGATTTAAATATTGTAGCTCATATGTAAATCAAAATAATAACATATTATATAACAACGACCGTTAAATTAAATAATTGACGAAATCGAGATAAAATTCAAAGGTTGTGTTTCCCAAATTTTTCAATAAATACTTTAATATAGAAAACGAGTAAAATAATAATAATAGCAAGTATAAAAATATATGACGATGATCGTCGTCAACACACAGTTACGGAGAATCGTCTAAGTTTGCTCCTCAACAACTCTCAGAGTAGCCAGCAGGGTCTCAATTGACATAACTGAGTATCAAAAATATTTCCAAGACTTTAGAAAAATATTCTAAAGTTTAGCTAAGTCTAGGATACCCTAAAAATCATTTAAATCTACTCTGAGCATAAATTAGAGTTGTGTAGTTACCTCAAAGAGTTTCAATCAACAACTCTCATGAGATGGATAACCCTTTTCTCTAGAGCACAAACCCTAACTCAAAAATTCTAACCAAGAGTATTTTTCAATGGTTGTGAAGATGTTAAATTCATTTTAATAATGGTTGATGGTTTGGGTATTATAGAGAGGAAAGAATCAAAGAGAAGGGAAGGAAAAAAAAAAGAAACAAAAATGGGGGGAGGGGAGGTTTCTGTCGAGGAAGAGAGAGAGAGAAAAAGAAGGAAGAATGAATTTGAAAAATGAGGTGGAAAGAGAAAGTTTGGTTTTTATTTAATTATTATTATTATAATTATTATTATTATAATATTATAATTATCTTTTTTGTTTTTTTTTTTAAAAAAATATGGGCGTAATAAAATACAAAAATAAATATGGAAGATATTATCCCTATTTATATGGTATGTAATAAATATATATCTTAAGCTGGATCCACCAAACTTGTTACATATATAAATACATCTGTCAATTGATCATTGGAATTAACAAAGTGACAATCTATATTAATATGTTTGGTCCTCTCATGAAAAATCAGATTAGAGACAATGTGCAATGCTGCTTGATTATCACAAATTAATATCATTTGTGTTATCTCTTCAAATTGAAGCTCTTTGAGTAACTGTTTCAACCAAATGAGCTCACGGGTCACTAAGGCCATAGCCCTGTATTCAGCTTCAACGCTAGATCTTACAACTACACTTTGTTTCTTACTCTTCCAAAATATTATGTTTCCTCCAACAAGTATACAATACTCGGAAGTTGATCGTCTATCAATGGGTGAGCATGCCCAATCGGCATATGAATAACCAACTATGTAAGTATGTCCCCCATTTTCATAAATTAGACCTTTTCTTGGGACACCTTTAATGTATTTCAAAATTCGTATCACAACATCCTAGTGTTATTGACAAGGAGAGTTTAAGAATTGGCTTACACACTAACCGCAAAAGAAATGTTTGGACGTATGACTGTAAGGTAGTTTAATTTACCAATCAATCTTTTATATCTTCCTAAATTTGAAATTGGCTCCCCGTAATTAGGTAGAAGTTTGACATTTGGATCCATAGGAGTGTCAACTGTAAGACCCATAATTTTAAAGTATACTTTATGTATATTAATGTACTGTTGGTATTGAACTCGGAGGCTTTTTAGCCAAAGTTATTAATATTTTGGAGTTTATATGATCAAAAAGATATTTTGAAGTTCGATTAAAATTACATTAACTGCTGAAAATTTCATCTGTCAATTGAGTCACGACGAGAGAAGATATTTTTAACAAAAGTGGTTTAGAAAGTTATGGGCGAAATGGTAATTTAACAAATATCTAGATATTTTGAGATATTTGTTAATTATATTTAATATATTAATTTATTGATATATATATATGGTTGGAGGGAAATAGGAGGAAAGGAAAAAAGAAAGAAAGGAAAAACAAAGGAAAGAGAAAGAAAGAAAAGAAAAGGGAAGGAAAGAAAAAGGAAAACAAAGAAAAACAGAAAAGAAAAAGCTCTTCTTCCTCCTCGCACGCGCGTAACACTCCCTTCCTCCATTGTTGCTCGTTTTTGCTTCCTTTTCTTTCCTTTGGATTCGAAAATTGATAGTGGGTGATAGGGCAAGGATTTCTCAACTCCACTCTTCCTCTTTGATCCGAAAACGAAGGAAAACGGTTTAGGGATTTCAAAACCGTCAAACGCAAATCTCGCCGTTTCTTCTGGATCCAAGCTTCGTTTCGCGAAGGGATAGAAGGGAAAGTTGCTCACCACTACACTACGGTGCTAGTGAGCTAACTTTGAAAGCGTCGTCGCGAGCAAAGTTTTTACCGGAATTGATCGTGGTGTCGTAAATCGACGTTAAAGCTAACGTTAAGGTAAGGGCTCCTTCCAAACTTTTAGTTTGAATTTAGGGCCTTATCTGTGGTTATGTGGAAAAGAATTTTGTTAGGGTTGGAGTATTGATTTGGGGAAAATGTATCTAAGGCTTTATGGGTAAAACCTTAGAGTTAGGTTTTGGGTTATATTGATGAATGCTTCGTGGAAAATGAATTTTAAACTCATTTATGTATGATTTTGAATGAATGAAACTTGTGTGTTTGAGTGGTGGATTATGTTGATTCGTGTTCGTTGTTTTTGACGTATTCTTAAATTGATACTGATGAGACTTGAGATGTGTTTTCTGTGGTTTGTGTGGAAAATGATTTGGTGCGAATCATGGATTGAATGTGAAAGTATGTTTGATTTTGTTCTGTGTGGAATTTGAAAACCATTAAGTTAAACGAGTATTAAGAATGGGGAATCTCTTAATGTCTTGTTTACTTAATGTGTGTTTGTGAAAATTGTTTAAGTTAACTGGGCGTTAAGAATGGGGAATCTCTTAATGTCTCGGTTACTTAATGTTGTTTTGAAAATCGTTTAAGTTAAATGAGAATTAAGAATGGGGAATCTCTTAATGTCTTGTTTACTTAATGTTGTTTTGAAAAATCGTTTCAGTTAAATGAGTATTAAGAATGGGGAATCTCTTAATGTCTTGTTTATTGAATGTTTTATGGTGGAAATCGTTTAAATCAAAAGTATATTAAGAATGGGGAATCTCTTAATATGTCTGTTTGCTTAATGTTTGGCGTGAAGATCGTTTAAGTCAAATGAGTGTTAAAAATGGGGAATCTTTTAATATCGGCATTTACTTAACGATTCTTGTGGATGGAGTCAGTGTATGTTCATGCATTTCATTCTGGTAAATTGTGCTGACCCGTGATAGGTGGTACCTAGGTAAACAGTATTGACCCGTGATAGGTGATACGTTTACGATTTACTTTTTGGTAGGTTGTGCTGACCCGTGATAGGTGGCACCTTGGTAAATAGTACTTTGGCCTGTGATAGGCGGTACCTTTACGACTTACGCTTTTTCTTTTGGTAAATCGTGCTGACCCGTGATAGGTGGCACCTCGGTAAACAGTACTGACTCGTGATAGGTGGTACGTTTACGATTTACATTTTTTAGTAAATCGTGCTGACCCGTGATAGGTGGCACCTCGGTAATTGGTACTTTGGCCTGCGATAGGCGGTACAATTATGATTTACGGCCCTTCGAGGAGGGTTCTGGTTTGGAATTCTGAGTCCATGCATTTTGGCATATACGCATTGCATTAGGGTGCTTGGCACACGAGTCGTGGTTGATTCAAATTATGATTGTGTTGATTTTGCTAAGTGTTATGGTTTGAAATTATGTGTAAGTGTGTTTCGATTCAAAGTATGATTGTGTTGATTTTGCTAAGTGTTATGGTTTGAAATTATGTGTAGGTGTGTTTTGATTCACATTGTGATTGAGTTGGTTTATGAATTTTTGAAAGAATACACAGGGAAATTGATTTACCCAATCGATTTGATGAGTTACAGGGGCTCTGTCCTTCCTGAAGTCGATTTACCCAATCGATTCTGTGATATGTTTTTTCAAAATGATTTGAGAAATCGATTTAGTAAATCGATTGGACTCTATTGGATTCAATTGGATTCAACACAGGGGCCTTGTCTTTCCCAAAATCGATTTGCCCAATCGATTGGATTCAATACAGGGGCTTGTCTTTCTCAAAATCGATTTGCCCAATCGATTGGATCCAATACAGGGGCTCTGTCTTTCACGAAATCGATTTACCCAATCGATTGGACAATACAGGGGCTCAATCCTTCTCGAAATCGATTGCCCCAATCGATTGAGGCAAGTCTGGGGTTCAATTTTTACTAAAAACTTTCAAGAAATCGATTTGCCCAATCGATTGGCACAGTAGGAAATCTTAGTTTGTGTTAGATGATGGATTTCTCAATTGATTATCAATGTATTGGTCAGTTATGTATTACTTGATGGATTGAGAACTTTATTTTGATTTCATTATCATTTGGTAAGCATTGTATGAGCTTTTAGCATATGAAAAACTTTTTAAGATGCATGCTAAGTTGAAAGAGGTATTTTGTGCATTTGAAAACTTATATGTTATTTGTTAACTGTTAATTTCGGTTGGTGACCCTTTACAACTATTGTGGAAATCTGGGCTTTGCCCTCAGATGAGAGTCAGGGTGGTCCTACTGGCTCGTACCCTACGGATGGGAATGTGGATGGGAATGCTTGATTGGAGCTACGTTAGGAGAATCTCACGGGGCGCGTAGAGATTACTCGAGGCGTATAGTTTTTTGTTATATATAGAATGATCAGACTAGGTTGTCACTCAAGATACATATGTCTTTCTTTTGGGCTACTTTTATTTTATATTGGAAGGATGTACATGTACTAATGTTGGCATCAGGACATGCTTTGGATTTATTTTTTTGAAAAAGAAAACTTTTCCGCTGTTTGTAAATTATAATGACTCAATTATTTATCCAAGGGTTTTACCTTATCTAATTATGTATTGTATTTTAATTTCTTTTTAAAAAAAAAATACACTCTCGCTTTGAAAAACGGGGTGTTACATCAACCGGCTTTGAAATCAATAAACCTGCCTCTTCAAGAATATCCATGGCATATTTCTTTTGTGAAATTACTAAGTCGTCCTTAGATTAGACTACCTCAATACCCAAGAAGTAGCATAGCTTGTCAAGATCTTTAGTTTGAAACTAATAAGATAAATGTTGTTTCAACTAGAGTATGCTCTGTTGAGCACTACCAGTTATGACAATATCATCTACATAGACAATAAAGTAAATGCACCCTTGAGTTGAGTGGTGATAGAAAAGAGAATGATCAGTTTCACTTCAAATCATACCAAATTGTTGCACTACTATCCTAAATCTATCAAACCAAGTTCAAAGAGATTGTTTAAGACCACAGAGAAACCTTTGAAGTCAACAAACCATGGTAGAGGACTCTCCTTGAGCAACAAACTCAGGTGGTTGCTCCATATACACTTCTTCTTCAAGGTCACCATGCAAAAAATCATTTTTAATGTCAAGTTGGTGTAGAGACCTATGTCTAATGGCTGCAATAGAGACGTGTAGTCTAACAGAGGTCATATTAGCCACAAGGGAGAAAGTATCACTATAATCGAGGTCAAAAATTTGAGTGTACTTTTTTACCACCAAACGAGCTTTAAAACGATCAATCTTACCATTAGGATCAACTTTCACCGTATAAAGCCAACGACATCCAACTAAAGACTTTCCAGTGGCAAATGACCTTATTCTTAGGTACCATTACTCTAAAGTGAACACATCTCATTAATCATTGCTTGTATCCACTCTGGGTGGGATAAAACTTCACTTGGAGATTTAGGAATAGAAATAGAAGATAGGGGAGACAAACAAGTATAATGCAAAAGAGAAAGACGATGGTAACTCAAGCCAATGTAATGAAAGAATGGGTTACAAGTAGGACATATACCTTTACGAATAACAATAGAAATATCGATAAAGAAGGAGGTGGCGGTGAAAGAGCATTTGGAATAACCTCGGTATCAAGAACGGGTGTAGGGACATGTACAACCGATAGTGATTGATGACGACAATATGCTTGAAGATGTTGTACAATTGGAGGATCCACAAGAGGAGTGTGAAATGGGACAAGGGGAGGGGCCACTAGAGATGTATGAGGTGGGACATACATAAAAGACTCTAGTGGTAAAAGAGAAGGAGAAATAAACTTTGGTAGGTCCACATGAATAGTTGCAAACAAAGGATCAAGAAGCAACTTATAGTATGTAACAGACTCAAAAAATGTGACATCAACCGATATGAGATATTGTCGAAGAGTAAGAGAATAACAACGATAATCTTTTTGGGACCAATGATAACAAAGAAAAACACATTTTAGTGATCAAGCTAAAAGTTTGTCGAGACCAGGAGTAAGATTGTGGACAAAACATGTAGACCCGAAGACACAAGGAGGAAGTGGGTGAAGAGGGGTACGAGGGAAGATGATCGAGTGATAGACTTTTTTTATCAAGAACATACGAAGGAATGCAATTTATAAGATATCACGTCGTTAGAACAACATCTCCCCCAAAGTGAGATGGTACATTACTATGAAGAAGGAGAATAAGAGTGGTTGCAATAAAATGTCGTTTCTTGCGTTCGACTACCCTATTTTGTTGAGGCGTATAAACACAAGATGTTTGATGAAGAATGTTGTTAGAGGTCATAAAATTTTGAAATTGATGGGACAAATATTCACGGGCATTATCACTACACAAAGTGCGAATAGATACACCAAATTGAGTTTTAATTTCCTTATAAAATTGTTCAAAAATATATAATAATTCAGACCTACTTTTCATTAAAATAACCACGTACAACTGAAAAAAGCATCAATAAAGGTAATAAAGTATCTACACTCAAGAGTAGAAATAGTACGAGAAGGACCCTAAACATCTGAGTGAACTAAAATAAACGAAGCCGAAGCTCGTTTATTAGCTCGGTCAAAGAAATGACTACGAGTGTGTTTCCCTAATTGACACAACTCACAATTTAAGCTAGATAATTTGGTTATATTAGGTACTTTGAAGTTTGGGAAGTCTTGGATGACTTAACTGAGCATGTATAGTAAGAGGAGAACATGTGGTAGGACATGTCGTTAATGGGTTTGAGATATAATAAAGGCCATTAGACTCACATCCGACAACAATTTGTCGTCCTGATATTCGATATTGTAAAGTAACATTGCAATTAGTAAATATGACAACATAATCATGAGAACGAGCCAATCGACTGTGTTGGACATTTGTTTGTTTTTGATATTATTGACAAACATACATCATTAAATAAATCTAACATTGTAAACTGAGAAAAATTTCAGGACCAACAACTCAACCCTACAAACTTGAGACAATTGCTTGGAACTTAAGAAATCAACAAAAGCATGAAGATTCACAGGCAAATCGATTAGTCACATCGATTCTGTAACAGGGTTGAATGAAATTATGCAGTCTGGGATTAAGCAATCGATTGACACAATAGATTTGCACATTTAAGTATGATATCAATCGATTAGGCAAATCGATTGGTACATCTATCAGAAAATAAATTGTGCAAGTCAGAGAGCTAGTTAGCCTCAAATCGATTAGGCAAATCGATTGGTTAATTCACCAGTACTGAACTGATTGCTCACATCGATTAGACAAATCGATTGGTATATTTACTGAAATTAAAATGTACAAGTCAGTAGCCTGCCTTGCAATTAAATCGATTTGGCAAATCGATTGAGCCAATCATATCTGTATTGTTAATTGTCTATATCGATTGGCATAATCGATTTCGAATGTCACAGAACCAAACCAACAATGAGCAAATCGATTAGACAAATCGATTTACCCAAATTAACTTCAAAATGAATTTGGTCTGGGACATACGCAATCGATTAGCACAATCCACTAAAACATTTCTGTTGAAATAAGTTTGGCATCAATCGACTGGGTAAATCGATTGAATGAACCAAACAATGTAATGAGCTTCAGACTTAAATCCATAATTGATTAGACACATCGATTATGTTGTTTTAAATCAATTATGTATCTTATCAAATCGATTGGGCAAATCGATTCATGCAAATCACTGTGTCTCTGGAACCAGTGAAATCGATTGACCAAGTCAATTGGTACAAAAGTTTTTAGAAACAGTGATGGATTAAGGATTATGTACATGGTTGCATCGATTGGGCACATCGATTGTTTTGATCTCGTTGTTGGAACAAAACACCACAAATCGATTGTGTACATCGATTCAAATATGAACATCCATCCAAGTCTGAAGAACTCAGGTAAACTAATCGATTAGGTAAATCAATTAGTATGTGCAGTTTCAAGATTCAAGAAAAATAAGATTCGCGAAATCGATTGGACAAATCGATTAGCATGCTTTACAACTTTAAGAAATCGATTGGCCTAATCGATTGACACGTTGTTTTTTTCTGAAACTATATAAACTGCATTTACTCTTTTCTTCTCATAACTTGTGAATAATAATTTTGACAATACACCTTCACAACATACACAATACTACTAATCCTTTCTCAACTGATATTACTTTGAATATCTTTTTCATCCTTAAACAATCTACATTGGTGATCAACAAGGATTGAAAAAGACAAAATTGAGAAAGATAGCTTTGAGAAGAATGAAGATCAAGAATGTTGTATATTTGATCTATTGCAATTTCTGTAATTCAAATTCTGTAACCAAATTACTTTGAGAAAATCCAGTTACAACTGGTAGTGATCTTTTGTGATTGAGGGATCTCATCAAAAAGACACTGTACTGAAATCTTGGAAGAGTTTGTGGGAGATAAACTCTGGAATTCAGGGAGAGAAGATTAGAATAGAAAAGAATAGTTTAAGATTGATAGGCGAGGAGCTGAAACATCTGTAAACTGATTCTAAGACATTCTATTGGAAAGGCTAAGATCGGGTTTGATCTTAGGACTGGATGTAGGCCGTCACAAAGCGGCTGAACCAGTATAAATATCTGCGTACACTTTTCTTTCCCTTATCTCTTTTAGATTTCTGCAATTATTGTGTTCTTGATATTGATTGAATGCATGATAAAGATTATGTGATAAATAACTTTGCACGACAAATTGTTTTGACATGGCTGCATGTAAATCAATATCTTGACTACAAATTGTTTTTGATACATTTCTCCATATAATCAATAACTGATATTGTTTGACATTCATTAGAATTGATTATTAGGGACCTTCCGCAATCTTGTGTTTTGTAAATTTACAATTTATGAAACTGCTGCGCATATTGTTAGAATAGATATATTTTTGCATACATTTCCATAAAACTGAGGCCTGAATTACCATCAGACTGATAGAAATTAAATTAAATGGACATCCAGACACATAAATGACATATGTAACTAATAGAGTAGGGAAGATTTGGACAGTGCCAATCCCTTGAGACTGTGTTTGGGAACCATTGGCTGAGACTATCCTAGGTAAATCACCAAAAGTTGTGAGAGAGGAGAAAAGAACCTTATTACTAGTAATGTGGTCAAATGCACCAGAATCGAGAATCTATGGGCTATGAGAAGGCAAGATGCAAACATGTGAATTACAGCGGAACTCAAGTTCTGACAATACTCTACCCACAAGAAAATCTTCATAAGTATCCATAATCAATAAACAATTTCCTAAAACCAACGGCGAAATAGTGGCGGAAGAGGCAAATTTTTTATTTTTTATTTTTTTGTGATGAATAGTACCACATGCGATGAACAATATGCGCGATGAACAAGACTACGACTAATCTGCTGAAAAATAAACGAAAAGCAACATAGAAGGGATAAATTGGAATTAAGACACGGTTTATGGAAAAAAAAATCTCATTGAAGGACAGTGGGTCTCATGGATAATCACAGTATAGGATTGTCTCTCTTAATAGGCTCTAGATACCATGTTGAATAAGAGAAAATGAGAGACATATAGTGTAACCGTGCGTCTGAACTACACAACGGTGTCAGTTTTTATATAAGCTCAAAGCAATAAATACAAAAATAAATATAAAAACCTTAATTACATGGTAAATAATAAATATAAATATATTTTCAACACCAACAAAAGAGTTTCCCATAATAAAACAAAACACGACGTCATAAAAAAAAAAATTTAAAACCAAACATAATCATGTCAATAACAATAGATAGTTCTCCTACTACTAATTCACGCAAGAAAACTGCTTAGCGGGATCTTCAAAAGCAACTTGAAACCCCTGTGTCTTCAAAAGGCTTTGGTAACCTTTCCTCCTTAGGTAACCTAACTCTTAAAGATCTTTTTAATCTGAAAATCCTAATCCATGGCTTTTAAATACCTCAGCCTCTTCAAAAACTTCCTATTTATAATTGCCCCAATAAATCTTATTCTTTTATACTTCCACCGTCCCAAAATATATGCAAAAATGAGTCATAAAAAGTTGATGTATTTGTCTAAAAACTTTATGTATTTGGATAAAATAAATTAATTTTATCTGACCAATTTTTACTTGTATTCCACTACAGAGAAAGTATCTTCCTCTATCTTGGCCAATTTCTCTTAACTCTTTATTGGCAAGTTACAATATTAAATATCCACTAACACAAATACTTGCAGAATGATAAGACTATTCATCTTTAAAAATTTCTTAATATTATTTCTCTAAAAAGAAGCTTTAATTACTTTGGATTCAAAACCACCGTCGCAATTTTCTTACTGTAATACAATATACACTTCAGTCATACAAGCCCAAAACGTTATGCTTAATTTTACTAAGCTGTTTAGTTATGTCAGTAGACCAAGTTGACTTGAGACTATTCTGCTTTACTTCAGCAGCTTCACCCTCATCCTTTATCTCACTTCTTGCACCAAGTAGACCTTCAGCTTCTTCTAATAACTTTTGAGCTTGCTCATTGAGAGAAGCACAATTGGTTGAATATGTAGAGAGTGTCGCTTCCTTATTCTTGAGATTCAACACAATTTGGTCAAGGTCCCTTCCTTTTGTATCTAGTTGTTCCTTTAATGTAGCAATTTCTTCCTCTAGCTCCTTCTTCCTCCTATTTTCATCCTTGATGGCCAAAGAAATATTTTTTATTGAGTTTTTGAGTTCATTCTGTCGACCGTTGCTTGTGGCAGTCTCCTGCTTGATTCTATTCAGACGCATCTCATAATTCTTCAGTTTGTTCATAGACTTAACAGTGGATTGGAATTCTCGGCATGATTCAACTGCCTTTCTTTTGAACTCCCCAATAGCCTCTTGCACCTCAATTGTCCTTCTACTCAATACATCCAAAAGCTGATGAACTCCGTACTGCGTAGCATGATCAGAAGAGAATTCAGATAAGTCCTTAACCATTAAAAGCTCTAAGGCATTGATAGCCTCTCTAATTGATCCAAGAGATGCAGCCTCAGAAAGTATGGTTGCATGGTCATTAACAGAGACTTTTCTATCAACTAAGTTAATGGGATAATCTGAGTGTGAAACTTCAGTGTTGGAAGAAGACACTTGAGATATGGCTTCCAGGCCACTAATGGAGAGTTTCCTACCAACACAGTTGGAGGGATCATCCGAGTCAAAACCGTTGGTGTTGAAAGAAGACTCTGCAGATTGAAGTTCACAAGAGGATGCTGATTCCAGTTGAACATCATCATCATCATCATCATCATCATCATCACCAGCCTCATGTAATCTTTCAATGAAAGGAGGGTTATTTTGAATTGTAATAGCATAAACTTCTTCATCCTCTCTAAAACATTTTGATGTTTCTCCTCTGACATCCTCCAAAGGCCTTTTAATTGGAAGTATTAATTGAGGAACTAAGACCTTTTCTGCATCAGTAGGTGGAGGTTGAGTCAACGTGAGAACCGGTGAAGATAACACAAAAGTCTGATCATTCTGGAAAAAAGAAAGAACAAAAAAGTCAAATTGAATTTGAATCCATAATGTAGTAAAAGACAAAAGAAATTTGAACCTTTACTCTTTGCTGTGGTGTCTCCATTGAATATGAATCACGATTCACATTTATCATTGTTTGTGGGGCATGGAATTGGACATCCCAAGGACTACATGTTTGTTCATATAATACATGGATTCCGCAATAGCTAGCAACCTGTCTGATAGAGTCCTCGTTGTTGGTAATATGATCTGCATACGACACCTTGACCTCATTCCACTCCTTATCTGAAAACAATAAGTCCTCATTATCTTCAAATTTTAGCAAAAGCACATGATCAGTTTCTATCATGAACTCGTAAACTTTATGATATCCCGACCATTTATTGCCATTGACGGATACACTGGGGCTAAACTTGACTTTGATATCTTTCTTATCTCCACGTCCTATAACCAGACATAGAAAAATAGGAGGAAATTTGTAACGAAACCAGAAATTCATTGACGAATGTAGCCCTTTACGCGAGGGAACGCCAGACAGACTGACTGACCTCTGCTAACTAAGTTTTTTTATATAGACTGGAAGCTAGAGAGATACTATACCTTAGTATAGTGCCGCTACCAGAGAAGGCTGTTTCATGCTAGGCGTCCAGACCTACTACGCCCGAGCCGCATCCCCGGCACACTTGCTATATCCACTAAGGCTTCACATCCCACTTCATCCTACCAACTATACCTTATATAAATAGCCGTTCTATAACAATTCAAGACAACAAGAAAGCAAAATATTTGATCAGACCTTTTCTTATTTTAATTTCAATTGATTTTTCCTTCCATGGAACGGAACCTTATTTGCCTTCGCCTCAGTAGCCGCTTTTGCTTATGGTAAATCTGTATCCGCTGCTGTCTCCCCAGAGACTTATGGTGGGTTTCAATAGATCTCTTTTCCACCTAACCTAGGTCAAAGGGGTATGCCGCTATGCTACACCGAAGTATGCTCCTAGGTAAGCGACTGCCTTTGGATCCGCCTCTCGAGCACGAGGGTCGTTTTCATAAAAGGCTATCGATCATGAAGGTTTGCCTATGGCTCTGTATCTACCTCTGTCTGCTGGTGCTTATTTTTAGAAGCTGCAGGATCAATGGCTTAAACTACTGCTTCTTCAACGCTTCTCCTGCGACTTGTTCTCCTTTCGTCCTTGCTCCTGCACGCACCTAAAGGTACAGTATCTAAACGCTCCTTCTGTTCTTGGGAAAGGGGGCCCAAGGCTCATCCTTATGCTTTCGGTTTTCGAGTGAAAAACAGAGTTGGGGAGACCTGTCAAGCTTTAGGATAGCTCTTTTCAAAATATATTTTTGTAATAGAAGCTAAGCTTTTATACCGAATCGGGTTTGTTGATGGAATCATAGCCGGGCCGGAACTCTTGATCTATCAATAGAGGGTGAGAACTCAATCAGGAAGGACTGCTAGTCATCACCGAGGGTATGACCAAGGAACTGCTGCTGAGAGCGATAGACTTTCCAACTGAGATGGAGAGAATGCGCTCCTACTCTCTTTCAATCGCCGATGTTAAAACATCGAGGGCGTAGACCCGAGGGGAGGTTGAGTCAGCAGCTAGTTTTGCCGGAATAGGAATAAACGATGCAATTTTTTCTGTTGGAGGAAGGTAGAGCAATAGACGGAATGAGTCTAAGTTTCAATATCCCCTGCTCTTGTTGTACTGTTCATGGCATGGTTTGGTGGGACCAAGAATTGCTCTTGTTCCCGGACCGGGAAATTTTTGCATTGATGCCGGGAATACACACTCTCTTTCTCTTTGAAGGAATCCGCATGGAAGGCTCTCGACCGGGTCATGGCATTGCTCTGGAGTGGAGCCGGGGAAGGAGCGAAGGGCAGAGGATTTAGCTTTGGCTTTGGTTCGGTTGACCGTATGACTATAGTTTATGTGGTCTTGTTCAAATAGAATAGGTCCCTTGGGGTGCTATCACATAGCCCTAAGCAGGGCAAGGAAGGTCTCTACAACAAAGAGATATGCCAATTAGCGGCACACTTACTATAAACCTATTTTCGTTAAATCCTATAACAACTCTTATCTTAGTGACTCTTCTCAAATCTCTTTAGGGAGTGAATGACTCTTGGGTATGGCGGAAGAAGAAAGAATAAGTAATAAATACGACTAGACTTTTAGCTTGAAGGTGGGCTTTAGTCTTTTAACAACCGATCTTGCGACATCAAGTTGTCAATCCGGGCATCGAGTTGCCTTTTTTTTAGTATCCCTTTAGAGCAGAGCGTCTTTCCTATCTCTCCAGGCTAGTCTCTTAGATAGCAAGTCAAAGGAGTGTTGTTCGAATTCTACACCATCCTCCGTCGCTGTCTGAAACGAGAATTCATTGTCATCCTCCCTTAGCCGATTGCTCACTATCAACCACTTAATCCTTCTCAGGCATATTATCCTCCTTGATAACCAGACTAACCACTTCAGGCTGCACAATAGAGATCGAGATAGCGTGGTAAGCATGATTCTTAGTCTCGTGGTTGAGATCCGTGAGCGAGACCCAAGCAGGAGAAGCTAAGGTAGAAAGAGCAGAAAGGCAGCATTCTTTCTCCGCTGCTATATCAAGATGATCTATAGCATCATAGATAGAGACAAAGGCAGCTACATATAGATGAATGAGGATCAATATCGTTCCCTCATTAAAGGTCAGTTCAAGAAGAATCGCAATTTCAGTTGTTGGAATCTGCTGCTCTCGAATTCGCTGTGCCAATCCGCTCTTTGGCTGTTAGCAAGAAGACGATAGGAGTGAACAGCGGATTCTCCGATCGGCAGGCAAATCCGCAGTTGTCTAGATAGAATAGATGTCGCACAATCGGTTGTCGCATCATCCGCAGCGTTAAGTTTGTAAATCGAATAAATAGAATAGAAGAGAGGAGACTCCCTTGTTTCTTTCTCCTCGGATCCGGTCTGTAACCCCCCGAAGGGGGACCCCGGGATCGCCAATTGCCCTATCTTGATACCTTTTAGAGAGCCTAGTCGTTTCACTCCGCCCCCCGTCAAAAAAAGAGATTGCAGGGGCTTCCTGACTTAGACATGAATCTAAGGACCACTTCCTCTTCCTCTTTTTAATAAAAAAAAATTGCTATACTTCCAGTGCCCTTACCCCGAATGCTTTAGGAGTTACTGCTTTATTTTATGAGTTATTTAGTTATGACTTAGGAGTGTTGGGAGGTTTCCTATGAGTTATGAGTGAAAGCTGTAACTAAATAGCTAGAGAAAGTCTAATAAACTATCCTATGTCTTTTCTCTTTACATATCGGTACGTTAAACAACTTTATGGCCTGAAGACTTGAAAGACCTTTAGTTCACACCTCCTAGAAAGAGTCTTGTATCAAAAAAGATGTCCTACTTCCAGGACTACTGATGAAAGAAAGTTACTGGCTTACAACATAAAGAGAACTTACGTGTATCTAACTGGATTGCCTATCACTAACAGACTAGCTGAACATGAAGAAACATCTATGATTCCAGTGATCACTTAGTGTAACATCAGAGGAGATAATCTAACTAACAATCAGACTACTCGCTGGCAGGAAAGCTAACTGGCGAACTTGCTGGCCTTAATTCATTGACTACCGTAGATAACTATGATAACTTAGAAAACTCCCCTACTGCTGAAAGCACTACAGCTTACTTCCTCAACTAAACTGAGATGCGCTTTTCATTCTTCTATATGTAGCAATATCCGCTGTTATCGAGTCATCTAGAGCTGCGACCTTCATTCACTAGATGTAAGGAAACCTTCCTAAAGGGGAAACCCGCATACCCACTTTTCCCCTCCCCCCCCAGCGCTAGGTCCTTAGAGGCCTCTTCCCTTTCTTCTTGTATGAGAAGAGAGGGAGACTACACCTTCTTCTGTCGGAATACGAAGAAGAAAAAAGTGACAGATTTGTCCATCAGTAATGGGGATCACATTGGTGGGAATATAGGAAGCTGAAGGACTCGAATTTCAATGTGCCCAATTGAAAATAGTTGTTTTTAATATATATAGTAGATAGTAGAAATCTTTTTATTTAAAAGTAGATAGAGGATGTGTGGGCATCCGCGCGACACAATTCCTCAAGCATCTGAGACAGTTTATGGTAAGGATACTAAGTTTGCCTATTCGTAAGGATTGACTCCCCAATAATAGCATTTTTTTTTCTCGCCAAAAGTACGCGGCGGAATCCAATTGCGCCATTCGATCGACAATCCGCCCTTTTAGTTGAGCGATCGCTCGCGCTTCCTCCATCCATAAGCAGCTTGTCCGCATTTGCTTGAGGGAATGGGCATAATCGATACAGAATCCTATCCTCCGCTTCCGAGAGAGCTTGATCCACTACCTCCTTCGGGTGGTCCGAAGTGGAGGAGGCAGGCTCCGGCTCAGCCGCTGGAGTGGAGGACGATTTAAGTCAATGTCCCACCGAGGGCAAGGTTTTGATGAGCTTGATTCCCCGGAAGTCCCCGATACACCCACAATTAGAAAGGGGAAAACAATATCTCCAAAAAGAATGAATACCCAAGCGATTAAGTAGATAGATGCGCAGGAAATAAAAAAAGAAGGAGATGCAAAAGAAAATAGAAGGGAGAGATACACAATAAAGACAAAAGCCGTATTTCTTTCTTAAACCATCATAACAAAACCGGTTCAAACATCAAAGAGGTTTTCCCACAAGGACCAGATTCTGACCTGTTATCATACTCGCGGTTCTTCCGTCAGATCTGATAGTCCTTGCTAAAGCTACTGCGATCAGACAAGGAAGACAGCGAAGGGAAGAATGGAAATGGATCATTGTGCTATCTGGTTTACCCTTTATCCCACTTATTCCTTTCCGCTACCCTTTCTTTCTTTAGAGCAAGAAGCGGAACTATAGAGATGATATGAAAGTTTTGTCTTACGAATCGGAAGATGTCCAACAGCCACGAAGGAAGGTTGCTCCCAATCTTACTATAAGTAAGTCTTTATTTTTCAAGCGAAACTACGACATTCACCGAGGTTGGCACAGGGAGCCGCTCCGAGTGTGAGAATCCGATGCCGGGGTGATGGGAGGGGGGTCAGAGAAGCGAGATTTTTGTATGCATGAGGAAAGAGGAGATTGTTAATAGAAAGCTAATAAGCTCTTTTTCTTTTTGGGCTTCCCCTTTTTCAATCACCTTCTACCTTATGGAAAGCCCACTGCTGAAGACCCTCAATCGAAAGGGCAAGGATAGTTCGTGCTGTTCCGTATATAGATAACACCATCTCCGGTTCTTGGAAACCCACCGCTCTTCTTCTTATCGCTCTGCTTCTAGCTATTCGGATAGACCACACCTCAGAAAGAAAGTCCGCTATTCTATTCCATATCATGGCAGCAATCCCGGGAATGGGCATCCATTATCAGATGTATAGGCACAAAAAGAGAGATATGCCAGAAAGACAGGATACAGGTACTCTACGGGAGAAGGGATTGGATTTGGCACGCTGAAACCCTAAGTCCCCTGTTCCCTTTCTTATGAAAAAAGATATTGTTGAGTCCAATTGTGGGTGGATAAGGCGTCTATGCTTGAAACTTATCCTTAAGATTGGAATCGTTTAGCGTCTATCTATTCCGTGTATTCTTGTGAGGAGAAGCCCCCTTTCCCTGCTTTCTAGATCTTTATGACGAATAGGTTTTATGATTCCGTTGTCTCTCTTTCCTAGGCCTGTTCCAGGTGTGTACCCGGATCTAAGCTCCGAAACCTGCTTTTCTTTTCTTAAGCCCGACGTCTCTTTCAATACTAATATTATATGTCCTCCTTCGCTTGACCTATTTGAATTGAACTAGAGCTTTCTTTCTTGACAGACAGACCAGATTTCCAACTAGATTCCTATTGAGACCCTTGACGACCTACCAGATGATCATCCTAGAGTTCTCTCTTTAAAGTTTTGTCAAAAGACATAGACCGTGGCGTGGCATTAGTTCTAGCTCTCATTTATTGCTTTTTTTTATAGCTAACTGCCCAGACAAAGAAGGTCAGAGAAGGCTCAGGTATGATTAAGTCTCAATCGATTCTCACTACCGAATCGATTTATCCCAAGGCTAAAGAAAGCACTGAGCCTGCTCCGAAAATGCTGTGAGAAAGAGGATCTGTTGGTTTAGGAAAACTATAACTTTTGGTTCATGAAGAAGCGGCCCCTCCGCATCAAGATAGTCAATCGATAGAGGTGTTGGGGTCTTATTCCTCAAATCGGTTATCGGTGAAATGACTCTCATTGGTTGGAAGTACCAAAGACTCCCTAGCTTCCTGAAAACCAAAGTCAGAGCATCTTCTCCTTCAATTGCGCTAACAGCTCAAATAGCAACGATGGTAATGACGATAGCTTTACAGGAATTGCTTAAGGGATTCTATTTGAAAAAAGTATAATGCCACATCTGACTCAACAGCTTCTTCTTCCTTTTCTTCTTCATGTGCAAAAGCCCTTCCACTATATGCAAGCACTTTTCTTGCTGTAGAAAGTATAAAGTCTCGCAAGTAAGGCAGCAAGAAGAAGAGGAGGCTCGGCCATTAACAGTAGCGTTAGAATGGAATTGCCCCGCCATCCGCCGCTGAAGAAAGAATCTCACCCTTCCGCTGTCCCTACTATTCGACATTTCCCGGAGGAGTCAATCAGTGAGGTAGGGAAGATTCAAGACTCGAATTGAACGCCCTCCATCGTACAGTTCGGCGGACACGGAAGAGCTAGTTCATAGGGCTCGTGCAGTCATGGGACCGACGGTGAAAAGCTCGGGATGATGATGGGGCTAGCAACAGGTCCTCAAAGAAGCTAGATCTCTTGGGCGCTTTGTTTCCCTTGTAGCCAAGTCATACTCATTCCGTACGACGAAGGATTGGGCCTTCGAGGTCGGAACTCATCACATTACTGGGTAGATCAGTTGGGGGATAAGGGTTTTAGTTCAATAAAGGTGCTTCTCATTATATCGAATAATAAGTTAGGCCTGTAGTGCTCCGGGATTCTAACCCGTTCCCTGGTAGTAGAGAGAGAGATCCGCATAAGCCGTGCTGGGGAATACCTGCTAAGTAACTCGAAACTGGTAACTATAGCCCGCTCGCCTACCCGGGTCAATTATGGGCTCTCCCTACTACTAGTGGGTGCCTCCGGTTCGAGACGGGACTGTTTAAGAAAAAGAAACTCCTCCGCAAAGGGCGGAGATAATTGAGTTGGTCATTGTTTCGGGTCATCTAAGCTCACCCAGAGAAACTTCGTTAGAGTGGAAAAACATAGAAAGACTGCTGCCTCGCTTCCAACCGCATCTCATGTAATGTTAGCTACCATTGTCACTGAACACTAACCCAAAGTAACCTGCCTTCAGCCCAATAGAATTCCCCTCAATTTTCACACCTACTGTAAAGCAGCCTTAGTCACATCAAGGGTCACCGTAAATTCCACAAACTTCTTCTCTAATGATAAAAGGTTATTGTCACCGTCACCATACCAACTCCCTCTGCCAGACCTAAACGAAGCAGCCAGTTTCCCTTCTTCGGGCGACCTCATGACTGTAAAACAAGTTTGACAATCATTGGCCGGGTCAACTATCCTATATCCTATAGTTCCAAATTTCTTAACTTAAAAGGGCATATGCGCTAGCTAAGACTAATTGCCTAAGTGATCACTGAAACTATGTTATTTTATGTGTGAACCACTCTGGAATTTTCTTCCCTGGGAAAAAACACTTTTTGTTTCCAGCTTCTACCCATTCCTGTCAATCAAGGAAAGGTAATAGTTTACTAAAATCATTGAGACATTGATAGGAATTAATACCAATTTTATAGATACTGATTTTACAGATCACAAAAGTGAAGACTTCAATCTAGAAACTGAAAAAGTTTAATCTGAAAATTTTGAGATTTCAATTCAGTAGGTTGTTGTCTGCAAAACCTCTACTCCAGGAAACATAAATCCTAATTTCAAATAAGAAAGACAAATTAAAATGCTAAACAAATCCAAATAATTTTTATTCAAATCTGACTAATCCTAATTCATATTTGATTAAAAGAAAATACAAGTAAATAGAGATAGAGAAAGAACATGATTCTATGAATCCATATTCAGACATTTCAAATACAAGTACAAAGTCAACAAAAATACAACAAAGTCAAATCAAATAGGGATAGTGAAGGAACCTGTTTAAATAGCATGCTTATGCTCTGGGAACTCAAGGCTGTGCATCCTTTTGCAGAGAAACTATCCAAGTTTAGTGGAAGGCTTATAATTTCTCGAAGACACCCGCAGTCATCCAAAATAAGTTCCTTTAGTAAGCAACATTCTGCAGTGCATTCAGGAAGAACTGTGAGGTCTAAGCATCTCAAGGCTGTGCATCCTTTCACAGAAATTTTTTCTAGTTTCCTCGGAATCCCTCTAATTTCTTGTAGACGCCTGCAATCGTCCATCTTGAGATTCCTCAAAAGGTGACATTCTTTGATCCATGCATGAAGGGTTATGAAATTATTCCCCGATAGATTTAAATCTTTCACATTGAAAAAAAAGTTAAGACCTATTGGAAGAAAGTCATTGGATATATTGCAGTATGAGAGAACAAGATGATCCACGTTTGAAGACTTTGTCACCACTATTTTACCTTTGTCTTGTTCAGATAAGGTCAACCCTTCACAGCTTGAAACATGCATCATACTTAGTTCAGGTAACATGAAAATGCAACGAGGTAACTGAACCATTCCACACAATTGCAGTTCCAATTTTCGAAGCTGAGTAAGGTTTAGAATTGAAAATGGATATTCTTTTATAGGACTCCCCCTTATTAGAAGTTCTGTTACTTTTTCCATCTTCCCCAATATTTCTGGGAAACTCTCAAGAATTGAACAATGTGAAAGATTGAGTTGTTCAAGAGAGGTCAATATGATGGGTGGAAAAGTCTTCAGATTCTTGCAACCAGAAGCATCCAATATCACAAGATTTCCAAGACGTCCAACTGAGTCATGAACTTTAGTTAAATTCTCACAATGTCTAAATGACAATTTTTCTAAATTTTGGACACCAGATACATCGGGTATCTCAGTTACAGACTCACTGTTGCTAAAATCCAAAATTCTCAAATGTGCAAATGCCTGCAAAAAAAAATGTATTAAAGAGCAAAATGAATAATCATATGATGTGTATTCATAAATACACACGCATGAATACTTGCCTGCATTGGTTCACATGGCTTTAAGCAGCTATCAAGTAACTCAAGTATGGAAAGTTTCTTTGGATGGAAATAACATGGTAAAGATGGTAAAGGATATCCTTGCCATTTCAAAACTCTTAATCTATTTGGAAGATGTATGGGGCCTTTGGAGAAACTACCATTTCTTATAATAAGTGTTCTGAGGTTGTTCATCTCGTTGAAGGCCTCTCCATCCCAATTTATTTCTTCGCCTTTGGGTCCTTTCAAGTGTGCTTCATCTTTGGGAAAATCCAGAATTAAGATATGAATTTTGCTAGTTCCCTTTTTAAGACAATCACCAGCAAATAAGAATACATGAATATATCAGGAACATACTTATTAGAGAAATTACAAATTGACAGCATTTTATATTAAGAAGATAAAAAATCACTTGTGAATTGATACTGTCAACAGAATATTAGAAACACAGGGATTGAAAAAAAATACATCTACCATATTATAATTAGAAGTGACAAACTAAAATCATAAATGAAAAGTACAACCACCAAAATCAATCTTACTCACCTTATTTTTGCTTAAAACTTGGACTATGTCTTCACAAAACCATAACCTACTACGTTTGCCAGGCTCATGTGGTGATTCCTCTCGGACAATGTCTCTGCCCATGTCTTGTATCAGGTAATGTAATGTCACAAGACCACCATCAATCTTTATGAGTGATTTATCAATCAATTCTTCAATACTATATTTCACAGATACGCTGTAATGAGCCGAAAGTATATCTTCGACATCTGCCAACTTATGTCCATTGAAGAAACAAGCAATGTCAAGAAAAACATTCCCCTCATCTTCCTCCAATGAATTATAGCTGACTTTAAGTATGTCTTTGATCTTTTTATCTGGAAATCGGTCATACCGATCTAATGTACGTTTGCATTCTTCTTCCCCTTTTCCAAACAAGTTGGAACCTATTACTTCCAGAGCCAATGGAAGCCTAGAAGCATAACCCACTGCACGGTTTAAAATGGTAGTGTACCTTGAATCAACTTTGTCAGTTTTGAAAGCATTCCAATACAGCAACTCACGAGCTTCTTTGTCATTCAACTCCTCCACCTTATATGTACTTTTAACGTCATGTTGTTTTAGTAAGCCATAGTCTCGAGTTGTAATGATTACTCTACTACCCAAACCAAACCAATTAGGTGCTCCGGCGATAGCTTGCAACTGCTCTATTTTGTCAATATCATCAAGAACCAAAAGAACCTTTTTACTGGAGAGCCTTTGTTGTATAATTGACATTCCATTCCACACATTTCCCAACCTGATCTCCTTGTCTCCAAGTATCTCAGAAAGAACTGTCTCTTGGAGATGTACTAAGCCATGTTTATGTGAATTCTCTCTCACATTTTCAAGAAAACAACAGAAACCTTCAAATTGGTCACTAATGGAATTATATACGGCTCGAGCAACAGTACTTTTACCAATTCCACCAATGCCATGAATACCTACCATGTGGACCACACCATCACCAGGCCAATCCTTCAGAAGAGAATTCACTTGCAGAACTCTAGACTTCAACCCAACCGGGTAATCTGCAACATATAACACTGTAGGATTAATCTTGAGGGAGACTTCCTTAAAGATACTCCCAATGAATTGATATTCATAACTTTTCCTGCGTAAGAAGAAAAATGTTGTGTGAAGTCAAATCATATAAAAGAATGCAAAATATCTACAATTTCATACTTATGCAAATCATACATCTTATGCTGTTGTTAGTACAGATTCCAGAAGGCACAAAGAAATGCAACTTGATCTTGATTTCTTAAATGCTAACAAAATATGGGAATTTGTTAACTTACCCACTAGTGCAGTACCTATTGGGAGCAAGTGGGTCTACAAAATCAAGAGGAATGTAGAGGAACTTTGGAAAGATTCAAGGCTCGGTTAGTTGCTTAAGGATTCAATTAGATAGATGGCCTTGACTACTTTGAGACATTCTCTCCAATTGCCAAAATGTCCACAATTAGAATTCTCCTTGCATTGGCATCCATTCATGGTTGGGACCTTCATCAATTGGATGTGAATAATGTTTTTCTTTTTGGAGATTTGCATGAAGTCGTATACATGAAAGAACCTCAGGGTTTGACACCACCTAGGTGAGGACAAGTCTGCAGGTTATTAAAGTCCCTTTATGGACTTAGGCAAGCTAGTCGACAATTGTTTGAAAAACTCACTTGCTTATGGCTTTACTCAAGGTCAAGCTGATCATACACTTTTCATTAAGTCTAATCAGTATTCATTCACAATGTTCCTCATTTATGTGAATGATATCATCCTAGCTGGGACCTCACTTAATGCATTCACTGCTTTGAAGACTGCTCTTGATGAGTCTTTTTGCATCAAGGACTTGGGACAACTAAAATTCTTCCTTGGTCTTGAGGTGGCTCACTCATCGACTGGAATTTCCTTGTGTCAAAGGAAGTATTTCCATGAGTTGTTGTCTGATTCAAGGTTGACAGGTTGCAAGCCTGCTTCTACTCCTCTTGATCTGGCTGTCAACTTCATTAAGATTCAGGCATTTTGTTACTCGATGTTGCAGCTTATAGACGTCTCATTGGTAGGTTGTTGTACCTTACTACTACACATCTTGACATTTCCTTTGCCACTCAATAATTGAGCCAATTCATGTGCTCACCTACTGAGGCACATTGCAGGGCCGCACTTAGGGTACTAAGGTATCTTAAGAGATCTCCTAGCCGTGGCATCTTCTGTTCATGTGCCTCAGATCCTCATATTTTGGACTTTAATGATGGAGGTTGGGGAGGATGTGTAGATTCTTGCCACTTTATCTCCTTCTTCATTGGTCATTCCCATGACTCTTGGAATTCTAAGAAGCAACAAATGGTATTATGTTCATCTTCTGAAGCAGAGTATCATGCTTTAGCTTTTGTAACAAGTGAACTTCAATGGATTTCTTTCCTTCTGTGTGATTTGTTGCAACATCCTTCTGGGGTTCCTGTGCTCTATTGTGACAGACAAAGTGTTCTCCACATAGGCTCTAATCCTGTATTTCATGAGCACCCTACGCGCCTTGACAGTGATTGTCATTTTGTGAGCAAAAAGGTTCATGCCAGATTGATGGGACTACTGCCTGTTTCTTCCCACGGCTGAACAGTCGACATCTTAACCAAGGAATCTAACCCATGCATGTTTCATGAGCTTATTGTTAAGCTTGGCACGGTGGACATCTACCAGCTTGCGGAGATATCAAGCGTTGAGGCATTAGAGTCAGATGAATCAGCATGAATGAAGGAGTTAGTTCACTTTGTTTCATTTTTGGTTAGTATTAGTTAGCTAAGTTGTGAACAAGTTTGTCAGAGTTAGTTAGTATCACATTGCCTATATAAGGCATCATTGTTAACTTTTTATCATTGAATATGAGGAATGTCCCAATCTTTGTTAGCTAGAATCAGCATTGGAGCTTTGTTGGGACGTAGAGTAGCTATGGCCACTCCAAAGTCCCCAACAATATATTTTAAATAATCTATAAGAAAAAATGTGTATTATGTAAATTTCATCTAGACATATAAAAATCAAACCAATGATTCAAGAAACTCAACAATTTTTTCGAAATCAATTCAATTTTTTTTTTTTCTGTATTCGAGTCGAGACTTCACCAAACCAAATAAACCCAATCTCTATTGATTTGAGTATGGTTTCACATTATTTAAAATCAAGTACTGATATCTGAACAAAACTATTAGTTTTCTTAGATTTTTTTAAATGAGTATTGACTTTTAATAATGTCAGCCCAACTAGATTGACCTAAATCAACGTGTTCTTCATCAGTTAAGTTCGAATTTTGTGAGAAAAATTGTGAAAGCTCAACCAAACCGGTTATCTTTTTGGTTCTAATTTTTCTCTCCTCAAAAAACAAACCAATATGTCACACATGCAGCTCAATTTCTTTCTCTTAAACTTGAGCAACTTTTGAGTTTTTTACAACTTAAAATTCTAATATTATAAAATCCCCTGAAGTTTTAGTTTAACCTTTGCCGCCGGCCAAACTGCAGTGCATAAACATTTTGAGTTTCCTTAACTTAAAGAAAAAAGGATAACAATAGAAATGAACAAATTAGTATTTATACCCAAGTTTGAAAGTGAAACCGCCGTGGTCAGCAACCTTCTGTAGAGCCATCCTCCATTTGTGGACCAACTCCTTCTCATCCTTAAACTTCTCATCATTCTCATGCATAGCCAGTGCTTCTCCAAAACTTCCTTTACCGTGTCGTAAATCAGAAGGATCCACATCATAAAAAACGGGTAAAACCGATCGAATATTCTTCTTCTCCTCAAAGCACTCTTGGATCGCGGTAAGTTCCATTAAACAATAGGAAGAAAAAGCAAAGTTCTTTGAAAGAACAACGATGCAAATTCTGGATTCTTTAATTGCTTTCATAAGTGCTGGAGTGATTTCTACTCCTTTTCTAATCTCCTTATCGTCAAAGAAGCATTGGATTCCTCTTTGACTCAGAGCACTGTACAGATTTCCAGTAAAACCATATCGTGTATCTTCACCTCGGAAGCTTATGAACACATCGTAGGTAAACGATGCTCGCTCAGCCATTAGAGTATGTTGAATTGAAAGTCAACGTAGCAAGCAGGTTTTTTGTTTTTTGTTTTTTTTTATCAACGAGCAAGCTTGATTTAATGCTATGCTAAGTTGTTCATAAACAAAAATTGCTATGCTACAAATAAGCAGGTTTTTTGTTTTTTGTTTTTTTTTATCAACGAGCAAGCTTGATTTAATGCTATGCTAAGTTGTTCATAAACAAAAATTGCTATGCTACAAATAAGATCATGAGATGAATAATTATATAGGTGTGTCTTCCACATTATATTTGAAATAATTTTGCTACCCACCCTCCTCAATTATTTATAAAAAACAAAATACTCTAAGAGTATCTCCAACGGGAGATAAAATGAGTTCGTCCGCTAGCGTGTAATTACTTAACTTCTAGGAAAGAACGGTACTTCATAACAGTTAACTTTTATTAATTTATTAATAATAATAAATTTATTATTTTTTATTAATTTATAGCATTTAACTTCTTTTTAATTTATTAAATAATAATAATAATTTTGCAACCATTAGCTTTTTTTTTAGTTAATATACTACCTTAGCCTTTTTTTCTTCCTTTAATTACGATGGTTAGCTCATTAATAGGAATAATTTGTTACTCATACTTTTTCTTCACTATTTAAATTTATTATTTACTTTATCATTTTTAATTATTTATGTCATGTATTTAACCTTTAATTTTTATTATTGTTATAAAAATTTAAGTTCAATTTTATTTTAATTTAAAATTTTAATTTTAATTTTAAATTAAAATTTTATTTTAATTTAAATTAAAATGATGTATAATAGTATTAATTAGAATATTTAAATTAATATATAAATTAAAGTAATAGAATATAATATAATTTTTTTAAAGTTAAACCGTAAAAAATGAATGAGACCGTTGGAGTAGAAAATAAATGAATTGCTTCAAGATGATGTGGCACAGTAGACCCCATTTAAAGAATCCATATTGAGTTCACCGTTGGAGATGCTCTAAATGTTTTTCCCTCTTTATTTCAATATTCATCTTCATTAACTTAACTTTATTCATTCTATTTTCATCATCTTTAATTATTTTCATCATCTTCAATCAAGTAAGCATCAATGTTGTTGTTTTTGTTTATCAATGTTCTATGCAAGCAAGCCCAGAAATCACATACGTGTTGCAGTTGTTGTTGTTGTTCTTGCAAGCCCAGAAATGTACGTGAACTGAGTTCATATAGGTGAACTAAGTGTCATGAAACCCATAAACGTACGTGAACTCAATTCACGTATACTCTACAAGAATTGAGTTCACGTACGCAAACTGAGTTCACGTATGTTTCTGGATTTGCTGACACTGAGTTCACGTACGCTTATGGACTTGCTACGTGAACTCTGTTAACGTAGGGCTTGTGTAAAACCAGTTCACGTAGGTTTTATTATTTTGATTTTGATTATGATTTGGTTCTGCAGAAACAGTACGCACTATGTTTACTGATAGAACAGGTCGAGTTATAACTAATGAGGGTACTTCTAATGATGACGGTTGTGGTATTAGACCAACCGCTTCTACACGGACTCAGGGTGCTTAGCGCATTGACAAGTTTATACAGCAACAAAGACGATTACAACAACAAGAAGCACAAGAGGCCTAACAAGAAGTGGCACAATGTGAAGCCCAACTAGAGGACATAGCCCAAATAGAGGACATAGATAAACCTCCACACGGTGATGGATATCCTGATGGTTCAGTTGACAGGTTTGTCCTTAAGATATTTGATGATCATGTGGCCACTCGACTTTGGGATGACGTAACAATTTTCTTAATCATATTAAATTTTGAATAGTTATTGTCATAATATGTTTTAACTTACATTTTTTTCGCTTATTTTATTTTATGATCGTGGAGAATTAAGAGTATTTAGCAACAAAACAAAAAATTAAAAGAAGTTGTGATTGAAAACCAAAAGGTTGAACAATTGGTTAGAGTTCTGGATTATATTCGTTGCTAAAATGTAGTTACGAAATGATAAACAAATGGATCATTTATGCCTTTAGAGAGGTGGCATCGTGACACCAATAACTTTCATCTTCTAATTATAGAGATGAAGATTACTCTGGATGATGTCTCCTCTGTGTTGCATATACTCATCACTGGTGTATTCTCCAATGTTAATGTATTTAACAAGGATGACAATGCAAATATATTGTTGAACTTCTCAGAGTTACTAAGGTTGGTGCCTATGCTGAGTTTAATGTCACGCAGATAACCACTATTCAATTTAATTGGTTACTTGAAGTATACCGTCAATGCTGTCATAACTAGTATCGGTAGATGACTGCAAGATAATTTCTTTTATTTTGGGTCGGTTGCACCCTTTTCAATGACAAAAGTGCCTTTATTGTTGCTTTCAAGACCTTAATTCATGTGAGGGATATGCATGAGGTGTTGATATTCTTGCTTACCTTTATGATAATCTCCGCTAAGCGAGTGTGCATCAGACCATAACAGTTTATGGGTATCTAACACTATTACAGGTAAATTCTATGGTTGTTTATTGTGTTAATAATTTTTATTATTAATTATAAACTAATGATATGTTATTATATATGTGTAGGCATGGGTCTATGAGCATTTCACAACATTATGTGTAAATTGCAATAGACTCTCTTCTAGTTATGTTGAGGGCTGCCTTAGAGTACTTAGATGGAAGCCAAAAAGGGATAAGGGTTTGGTTTTTCATTTAGGAAAGCTGTTGATGAGATTGATGTTGATCAGGTATGTTGGACACCGTAAGAAAAGTATCGAGTGAAGCGACAGTTTGAAGATGTTTCTTTATTTAGAGGGTGAATACATTGGGGTCCGAAGATGTATGTTCATCTTTCAAACATGGTATTGCGTTAATATGGTCATGTCCAAACCATTATTGGCTCACCGTTAGAGATATTGGGTCAGACGACCACACCAGATGAAATAGACATAATATTTACGCAATACATTGTACATGTAGTGGATGTTGGCGTAGTTGTACAGGGACTTGCATACTGCTTGAACGATTACATCAAGTGGTTTTGCATAATTTCCCATCCATACATCATTTGTAGAGAACCAGTTTATGAAGATCTTTCAGTTGCAGAACTTGTCGCCGATGAATAAGTTGAGATAATGGTATATTAATTAAAAATTATTACCTAACTAAATTAATTAGTCATCTATTGTTTTAACTAAATTATTTAATGTATTTTTTAATGCAGTGCCGATCAATACAAATTGCAGAAGCGTGGTGGGCCCATAACCCAGAGGTCCCAGGATCGAACTACTCTAATACCACCTGTAACATCCCACTTTTTCGAGACATTAACTACCAAAATTCTAAATGTAAAATTACAAATTTATTTTTATTTATTTATGATTATCTTAAATACTCATTTACTTTAAAATCATTTACTAACTATTTTAATTATATTTCAAAAAATAACAAATCAGAGTATTTGCAGTTACTAAAAGTAAATTTAATACATTAAACAAAAGAAACTCCTAGAGTCAAAACTCTCGATGCTTTACTACCCAAACATAAATCCTAGTTGGTCATAAGCTTTGGACTTGTGGAAAACTCATCCAACAAGTCTAACCCCAACACAAAAGTATCTCAGAGCTTCCAACTGTATGCTATTATACTTCCTCGCATTTCTCTTATTGGGTTGACCGTGACATTATTCACTCAAGTAACACTATATGTGACGTCCTGTCAAATGTAAGAGTCATCACCAAATAACAAACACGGAGCAAATATGCATGCATATATAGTTGTTATAGCAAAAATATTAATAAATCATATATTTCATTTAACAGTTAAAAATCACAACGCGACAAAAATACAAATCAACCAAAATGCACAATCTATTTGTTAGACTATATGTCAATGCATGATTCTGGAATATCATCTCCCCGCAAGGGATTCGTGGGTCCTTCCAAGCAACACCACTAACTCAAAATTCCCGCAAGGATCTGTGAGCTCCAACCAATTATGGACGCACCACACAACTTTGGGCTCTAACCAATTATGACGCACCACACAACTATGAATGTATGAATTTAGACACTTTTGTTAGTAACAATATAGATCACTTAACAAGAGCGTCCAAAATCATTCAACCTTATTTTAAACCAACCTAGTTTAGACCCAAAGTAATCACCTTGAATAACCACAACATGTCGAGCACAACCATTATAACAACATATCACATAACATTCATTTTCCACAATTTGAACATGTTAAACACAACCATTATTAATATTCATTTTGAAGTTAACACATAAATAGAACCAATACACAACATCACGGTACATTTATATCACATATAATTCAAGAAGGAAAGCGAATGGAGTGATGCCATTATCGTTACTAAAGTTGTATTTAAAATTATGCTTCACAAACTCTTGTCTCTCTCATTTCACATATGCTGCTGTGCGAGCATGGTTTCTCCCTCTCTGAACGTCGTTTCGCCAATCCGACCATTGAAAACGTGGATCTGAATGTTGCGAACCTGTTGTCCAAATATTCACTCGATCCAACGGTTAATGAATGCACAATTGATATTTTCCTGATACTGATTTAACAAAATCGGGAATAGGGTTATTCCTCTCTTTTCTGTTTTGGTGGTTGTCTTTTCTATCAAAATGATCTCCCTCTTCTTCTCTCCTAAACCCTTTTCTCTATATCGTAGAAGGTTTTTGAATGGAAGGCGTCCGTTTTGTTTTATTCATTTTTATGGCTAACGTGATATTAAGTGGATATTAAGTGAGGAAAATTGAGTGGATATTAAGTGAGGAAAATTGAGAATGTAGTACTAAGTAAGAAACGTGATATTGAATGGGGAAAGTGTGGGTGATATTAAGTGGAAAAAGTGGGGAACGTGATATTAAGTAGGGAATGTGTGATATTAAATGGGGAAAGTGGGGAACGTGTTTTAGGTGGGGACGTGACATTTCAACTAAGCCATGAAACTTATTTTTAACGGTTGTCATCTGATACTTTTATTATTATTATTATTATTATTATTATTATTAGCAAAAATTAAAATAATATCTTCAACAATTATTTCTACACCTAAAGTAAAAACATAAAAATAAAATAAAATGACTGGATGTTACATTATTGGTCGGCAATTGGTATCGGATGACATCACACTCATCAATGAATTAATTTTGATGTAGCAAACTCAGAGGAATTGTGGTAGAGATTGGACAAACGTAGTACCATATCATAGGAGACATAGAGAGACTTAGACATTATTTAGCGAATAATTTGGATATGTATTATGTTTGAAATATTTTAGTTATTTAAAATATTTAGAATTTGTGTAATACAGATTTTGATAGTTTGTACCAACCATTATATTTGAATTGATATAATATTAAATATCAACTATTCAGTTTATAATATGTTTATTTATAGTGCGTGAAAATATTTGTAACCAATATCACATGGGGTCATTGTAAATAAACTTCCAATGTCGTGTTTCTCCAATGCAATATTGTTTCCACAAATTACTTTTTGGTGGTATAGGAGAATTTTGACTTTAAGTAAACTTGTTAAAATCAATAATTTATTAAACTAAATCAAATATCACAATTAATACTTGCACGAAATGACAATTCTTAACAAATGCAATAACTATCATATGATAATCTGACATAGTTGTTGGTGGTGGACTTCTAAGTTCAAAACATGTTTGTGATTGGTTAAGTGATAATGAGACGAAAACCAAGTTAAATTTCGAAGAAATCACATATCCTATTTCTGGAAGTGTCATCCACTTATCTATGGTTGTAATTTATTCTATATCGACGCTTGGTTGATTTATCTATTTTTGATACCTTATTATTGTCTTTTTTTGATGCACTCTTTGTTTTAATCTTGTCAACAAGTGGACACATCGACGTAGTAGAATGATACACGGTCTCTCGTAATTTACCTTTAAGTGCAAATTTGTCAAGTACATCATGTTTTTTTCACTATCACATCTATTTCATGTTTCACATATAACTCTGAAGGTTTACCTGATCAATCATCATGAAAAGTTAATTTACTCCACTAAACATGAATAACGTCTAACGGAATGGAATGTGGGATCATACTATACCTGGATAGTTCAAATGCAAAAGGTAGACCATGTGTTGGCTTAATCATGCAACGACCCTCAGACTTATCAATACTTACATACTGCATGTGATCATACTCTGTTGCAATGTGATCTATTGCATTTTTGGGTACAACACTATGCAGATTGGCGTACAATCTATTACTATGTCGATGCACCTTTTGAATGATGCACTTTTCAAATGATGTTATTATCTCACTGTGTTGTAATACAATCGTGTTATTGATGGTTTCCCAAACACTACATATATCACCAATATTGTCTTGTAATATCATTTTCAAACTCCAATGGACCGACTCAACCCTTTGTGTTGTGGTGTTTCTAAAGTGCATAACTCTATTTGTTCACGCCTCAACAAATCTTTCCTTGTGGGGAATTAAACACTGCTCATGTAAATAATCATAAAAAATAGAATAGCTACTACAAATTCCTTCGAAACAGTCAACTTTATTTAGTATTGAGTCTCATCATAACTGTAAACAAGAGCCTCTCATGCCTCCATTACTTGCACCTGCTTCATTTTTGGAAACACGGTCATCTTGCACTTGGCTTGGACATTTTTTTATACATGAAACAAGTGTAATAAATTGACTGCTTTTGGAAAAACATATTGAATTGTGTTCATCAAAGCAAAGTCTCTAACGGTAACGATGACTTGAACTTCACCACTTGTAATATGTCCTTTCAACAGTTATAGTGCCCACACAAAATTATCAGCATGCTCATATTGTAGATATAAAAATTTCATGCAATATGTCGTTTCAATAGAAGTAAGACCAATAATCTCAAGTAATGACATTCAATACCTGCAGGTGTTGTATTTGTTATCCATAATCAATACTATGTGAAAATTATTTACAAGAGTGATAGCATCTGGATGGACCTAGAATATGTCCCTCAACTCATTTGAACCTCTATCTTCCTATATCGATATACATATTTTTCGCGTTCCATCAACGTAAAAAGATGTTGCATTTTTGTTCTATTATCTCTAAGTGATGAATGATATGTTTGGCGTTCATTGAAAACTTGTTTTATTGCGTCAAACTTTCAACATTATGATCCTTTAGTGTCATCAATATGTTTCTTGGTTTGATCATGTTCTTCGTCATATCACCAAGTGCAACTTTATCTTCATGAGACAATCGACATATAAAAAAATGACTAGTTAGTTTTTTGGTCAATTCGTAGTTATGGATACCACATATTACATGCAGATACCATGCCCCACCAACACTTGACAATGTTCCTATCAATCTAAATGGACATTCACATTCTCTAGTCCAAGTACTCCCCATAGGTTTAGGATTCTTCAAAGGTCTATATTTACCACTTCTTTCACAACCAAGAACTAATTTTGTTTTTATTCTTGGTCGTGTTGTCGCAGTTTCAGATCTAAAAATGATAAGACAATTCCATTTTTCCTTCCATTATTTATAGTCCATCTTAATAAATTATCTCGTGTATCAAACATCATGTTGGTGGTAAAAACACATTAGTCAAATCAACCATAGCAGGTTCAACGTCATCATTCATAGCGTCTTCAATTTCGAGTTCAACACAATCATTCATTGCATAAAAATTAGGTTCTAAACCATCACACATTTCGTCAAAATCACGTTCTAAGCCATTATGCATTTCCTCAAAATTAGGTTCCAAATCCTCATACATTTCATAATTGTTGTCTCCCCATTGGTCCATTAATTCACATTCAAAAAATAACATATAAAAAATTCATAAATATGCAAACTGATATGAGATCATGATTGTTTACGTCATCTGAGTTCAAGTAAACATACGTGAATTTCGTTCACGAATGCTTACATTACATGAACTCAGTTCAGTAAACATATGCAAACTCAGTTCACGTCAGTGTCACGTACTTCACTAAGATGACTTATACATGAAGTGAATTCACATACGTTTACTTGAATTGAGTTAATGTACATGTCCGTGAGTGAAGTTCACAATGGCGTTCGTGAACTCAGTTCACGAACCACCAGTGAATTCTTAAACTTCATTCTTGTTTTATTACAATATTTAGTTAGGATTATGTGATTAAAACACACGTGAACTGAGTTGCTAACAATTTTTTACAATCTTCCTCCTCCCCCATTTATACTCTTGTTGTCGATTATTTATAGACTTTTTGGGTGTAGGTTACAAAAGACAAGAGAATAATTGTCAATTGATCAACATTTTTATTACCATTAATTTATTTTTTTTCGGTTTCTTTTCATTCAATTGATCACCATTATACCGATTCTTATTACCATTGATTTATTATTTTTCGGTTTCTTGTCATTTAATTGATCGCTATTATACTAATTTTTACCATTGATTTTTTTCTTTTCGGTTTCTTTTCATTCAAATGATGACAATTATAATGAATTTTACTATCATCAATCCATTTATTTTCATTCAATTATATATGTTTTTTGTTTTGTTTTTATTATAGAAAAGAGTAAAAATTTATGAAAAGGAATCAGAGGCAAATAAAAACAAAAAGCATTCATGGTTTTCTAAAATTTAAAGGTCTAACTATTTATTTTTATTATTATTATTTTATTTAATTTTTTATATATTTATTATTTGTCCTAAAAATCTAATTGTAGCGGACAACATTAGGTGTCAACTATACCCAACTCAGTTCACGTATGTTTCTTGGTAGATTCAATTTGAGATGATGATGATGCAATCTTACTTGTTTGAATACTTTAGTAAATTCATTTTCCACAAAATCTGCAAATAATCACATCTAAAAAATTCATAATAATAATTATAAACATAAATTACATCAAATATGGATTACCACAAATCACACCTCTAATTTAAATTCCACTAAATCACACATAATTGCATTAAATTCATTTTCTACAAATTCACACATCAAATTTCTTTTCCACAAAATCACAAATAGTGTCATAAATGCAAACTAAAAGTTTGAAAGGAGTCCTTACCTCCGTTGTAGCTTTAACAACCGATTTTGGCACTGCGATTAATTACGGTAAAAATTTTGTTCGCATCGTTACTTCCAAAGTTGGTTCACTAGCACCGTAGCGTGGAGATGAGCAACTTTTCCTTCTGTCGCTTCTCAAAAGAAAGCTTAGAAGTCGAAGAAAAATGAAAGTTTGTGTGTTGTGGGTTTTTGAAAAATCAACACTTTGCTTGTTTCGTTTTTGAAACAGAGGGTAAGAAAGAAAGAAGATGGAAGGCAGATGTGAAAGGTACAGGGCAAAATTTTCTCTTTCTTTATTTTCCTTAGATATATATATATATATATATATATATTATAATAAAATCAATTCCAAAACAAATATCTAGATATTTTTATAAAAATCATCATTACACCTGTCACCTCACATCATATCACAAATCACTTTTTTGCCGTAATTCAATCGGCAGATGAATTTTTCTGAAAAATACTGAATCTCATAAATTTTTTTTTCTTCTACAAAATATTCACCGTAATTAAATAAAATTATTCATCGACGAATAATTTTAATCGGGTCTCGAAAAAGATATTTTTATCATTTAACTCACAAAATGCCATAAAATTGGTTTAAAAGCCTCAGAAATTCAATACAAAATTCTCCAAAATACAGAAATTAGAATTTAAAATTAAGGGTCTTACATTAATACCCTCCAAAAAAAAGTTTCGTCCTCTTAAATTTAAGTACGAGTAACAGTTGACACTAGATTTGTACTCAAATTCAACATACAAGTCACAACTTGTTTCATCTGGCCTACTCGAAGAAAGTGTTGCCTACCCCTTTTCATAGGGTACTTAATAACTCTACATTACCATAGCCAGAAAGACTCTCCCGTTCCATTCAACATGATTTTGTTTACTATCAACAAGAGATTAAGGATGATCAGTTCCTCAATTTGTCAATAAGTAGCCAACAACCATGATTGTGGCTTAGACTATCTTAACCAAACTGTTATAGCGCTCTTTGCGACTTTCACTTAAGGTTATTCTAATGCACAAGCAGTCAAACAATCTCCTCAAGGTCCACTGAGTTTTTCCTTATTTTCTTATAACTTTGATCCTATCGACGATGTACAATTGCCCATAGCTATGTCACATAGCCTCATTTACATCCACTTGATACGAAATATCCATTTGGTACCAAACTGAAACACTAAGTATGACACCAACTCACTGAGCACAAAACAATCACTACAGCCGAGAACTCCTAAACTTCTCCATTGTCCACAAATTCTCGATTTTTCTTTAATCGTACAACTACGTCAAACTGTAGTGTTCTTATTAGTATGTTATTCCAATTATAACTTTAATAATTATATCCCCACATCTGCTTGGTGATCCAAGCTTCCTCAAATATTTTCGATAACATGTCAAAACTATACTACTTATGATACACAACTTCCTTCCAGTTAGTACTCCATTTCAAGAGTCACGTCTCCAACAAAAATCCAACATGAATTTCATTCACTGATTAAGACCTACACTGGTCTCATGCCTAACACCTCAAATTAACGCTTCACTAATTAATTTCCTACATACTTCCCAATTCTGGACAAGCCCGAAAATAATTTTCCTATATCTACTACCAGCATTCATTCTGATACTTCTCAATTTCATCGCGTCCTTTCTTTGCAGCTCAATGATTATCTCTTCATTATTTCGAAATCATTACTTAGCTTACTCTTGTATGTCTTTTCCTTAAAGTTGTTTTCTTCTTTGACAACCACAATTGGTACACACCATTGTGCTTCATATCCCAAAATTTCATCTAACCTAACTGGATTTTCTTTTGTCTTTCCTCTTACTATTAAATTTTTCTTCCTTCGAAGAAGCTTATCATCCCGGTCATTAAGAATTCCTTCAACAATTCAAACAGAATCTTAATTCCTCCTAATTTTCAAACTTCGTATGAAATATTCTACATCCAAAATATATCTTAAACCACTTTTCACCTTTACCGTCATTAAACCGTCCATGTGGTCAATATCTAGAGTCCTTTATTTGCTTAGCTCATTTGCCATGATACTTCGTTTTTCCTCATTATAATGATTTCAATAAATCAAGCCTTACTAGTACCCACCAAACTTTTCCATTCATGGAAACTATGCTCACGATGATCAACGTCGGTATTTACATTCTTGGTCTTATGGTGATGGGTTTTCCACATTAACAAAGCTTCAAGGACACAAGAAGCTTGTCACTGGTATTGTACTTCCAATTGGATCCAACAAACTTATTTGGCAGCACTGATGGGACACTTAGGACATGGGACTGCAACTCAGGTCAATGTACTAAGTACTAATTTGATGAATATTGGTGCTGAAGCTACCTTTTTTATCAGTGAGGGTTCATGGATTTTTGTTGGTTTTACGAACGCTGTCAAAGCATGGAATATTAAAAAATGCTTCACATTTTACTCTTGATGGACCTAAGGGGCGAATCCTTGCCATGACCGTTGGTAATGATAGACTTTGCTTTTGCTAGAGAAGAGGTAATTTCCACATTGGTTTATTACTTTATAGTTGTTATTATTTAGATAAATGAGACTTTATGTTTTCTACTTACTTTTTGGTTGTCAAGAACAATAAAAGTTATTAGTATAAATGATACACTCAAAGCTTCATATAAATTTTTGAAACATAGAAAGCAAAACTCACCGTACTTTCCCCTTTTTAAATGTTATTACTATGTTTTGCATGATAAAGAAAATATAGAAAAATTTATTTTAAAATATCATTAAATTATATTTTCTGAATACTCTACATTCTATAAATATTATAGAATATAAAATTTCAAAGCCCAAACTATAAATGAAATTATGCATATTATGTTTGATAAATATGTTGATTTTCATGATGAAAGATAGAATTGTGAAGAAAAATAATTACAATGTTAAATTTTGAGTAGATCACAAAGTTGATAATGTTCAAATATCATCCATAAAACTCCAAAATCTAATCATGGAGTGGCAAAACAAAAAAGGATATAAGAGAATGATCAAATTAAGCAAAAAGGTTCATGGATTCATTCTACAAGTAGTACTAGAATGTTTTCCACAAGAGTAGAACGTTCTTGACAGTGAATATGCTTCATCCAATCAAAATTGATATTGCCTATCATGATGATATGGTTGAAGAACAACAATGTGGCTAATATTTCTCAAACATAGCTAAAAATTAATCAATGAAAGGAAAATAGAACAATCTTGAATTAACATCGTAATGGAGGAACTTTCTTAACAGCAAAAGATAAATTGTCTCATTTCGACCATCAATCAAGATAAATGAATGAACATGAAGAGAAGCTACAAAATATTCAAAGATTATTCGTCGTTGAACAAGATCACTAAAGGAGTTTGATCAATAAGGTATTGCTGCAATTTTTAGAAATGGTTTATCAACATGTGTAGTGAATATTTTTGCTCTCAGGTTACATCACTTATATGCATAGAGGTAATTGAAACTTCTATGTCCATTTACTTTATTATTACTAATACTATTATTATTGTGATTATTATTATGTCTTGTGAAACATCTTGTATTACTCATCTCTATTAGAAATGTAAAATCATGCATATTGTTTGTTTAAGATTTATGATTTATTTTTAAAGAATTTCAACAAGAGAATATATGTTTGGCCTTCATGAAAATGATTTATATCTCTTGTTGCTTTAGAACTCAAAACTAATCCAAAAAAATTATGGCATGAAGTCAAAATTTGATATTTGAGCATTAAGGCATATTAATATATATATCTTTGCAAATGAGTATCATTTGTTGCTTACTTCTTTTGTGAAAATTGATCTCAAATGTTTAAATTTATTTTAAGAATGATAGATAGAAATAGAAACAATCAAAAAACCTTCTACATACTTACTAATAAAAGTAAGCTTGAACATGTGTCTTATTGTTAAGGCTAAATAACATTCGTGGTCTCTTAACTTAATTTCAGTTAACGTTTTAATCCTTTATTTATTTATTTTTTTGATTTGGTCCTGTATTTTAATTTTAAGTGACAATTTGATCTTTTATGTTTTAAAACGTCAACAATGTTATCATATTTTATACAAAAATTTCAAACAAAATCCATAAAATTAATTATATTATTCAATATAATACAAATTTCATCAAATTCGTAACTCAAGTCTTTAAATAAACTCATATTTTCGTTTAAATTGTCACTTAAAATTAAAATAAAAAATCAAATCGAAAAAAACAAGATAAAAGGGACCACATGTGCTATTTAGTGTATTGTTAATTTGTGTGGTTGCAAAAATGTTGTAACAAAATAATTTTTTTAATGTGAGCAAATCTCTTGACATATTTTTTTATCTATTTAAAAATTTAGTTTTTGAAAAATACAAACATTATTAACATAAGGATGTTTTGTAAAGAGAAAAATTATATTTGACATGATATCACATTCATTTTGCTTTCATGTATGTGTTTTTTTTCTCTAGTTTTAAAAATGAAAGATTGATCTATTTATAACAGTAAACATGATCATATTAAATTGAAAGATTGTCAGTTGTGAAACGGGACAAAGAGCAAAGAGACATCTTGGTTGTGGTATAAAACTTTGAAATATTAAAGAATATTAATTTCATAAGTGCGAGTTTTTAGAAAATATTTTTTCTTAAAACTAAAGTCAACTCATTGTTTTTTCTGAAAATGAGAAGAATATACATTCATTGACTATTTTTTGAGTGTGTTAAAATGCTTCTATATAATTATGTCATATTATTCTTTTTTATTATAATTCATATCTTGATTGTAATATTGACTAAAATAATTATCGATAATTATAGATGTTATGTTCCTTTATTTTTATTCCCCCAGTGTTTTTTATAGATACTAAAAGGGGAGAGAAATATATGATGGATATAGGATGAAAGAAATTAATGAAGAATGTTAAGAATTAATCTCTTGCATATGTTTAGGGGGAGTTTAGTTATAATGTTAAGATTAAACTCTTACATGCATTTAGAGGGAGTTTATTTACATATCTATGAACATCCTTGTATTTTATTTATATGTATCCATAAAATTTAAGTTTTATTCAAAAAGTGTTTCGTCATAAAAAAAGGGAAGATTGTTGAGGTAAAATTTTTTTTTATGTATATTTTAATGACAACAAACTTTATAAAATAAATGATTAACTTTTATGAGTGATGATCTACTAATGACCACACTTAAATTTTATTTAAGAAATATTAATTGCATAAGTGAACAAGCAAGAAACCATTCACATCATCAAAGTGAATAAGTATCTACTCAATAATGAAATAATCTCAAAAAGAATATATCATATATCAATCATTCAAGATAATGATTATTACATCTTCAAGATAGCATATTCATGAAGAAGGTGATCAAATACACTCATGCAACAAAATTGGAAATTGATAAAAAAAATCATGTGTTAACTAAAATGGAAATTGATAACGAGATCATTATGAAAAAACGAAGATCATTATAGTTTATTAAAAACAAAAGTATGGAAAAACAACGATTGTTCTAGTTTTATCAAACCAAGAACATTCAGACTTGCCATATACAAGAACATTTCAGGTTTGCTGATAAACCAGTCCTTATTACGAATGTCGCAGGCATAAGTACACAAAGATCATACCAGATAGATCTACTCTAAAAGATTAACGAAAGCAAAAGTTAAGCATCAAGAATTAACAAGAAAGATCAATATCCAGATTGATAAAGCAACAAGTACAACCATGACATACATGATAAAATACTGCAACTACACCTTTGAACAACATGCACACATGGCAGAAAAACATGACATATAACAATTGTCAATGCTCTAAGTCCAACACTCACTCATACAAAATAGAAACGAAGAATATTCTAATTTTATAAAAGAACATTATGGTTACTCTCTTTTAAAGACATAATTAAAACATATTATATTCCACATTTCAAACCACAATTCAAAGAGTATCAAGGCTTCTCAAAACAATATTGAAACCCATAACTCGAGTTGAATGTCCAAAGGAGGAAAACAACCTCAAGATTGATCTCCAAATTGATGATTTCTGAACAAGGATACAAGTACATTGTACTTACAATATTGTTCAGAAAGTTCTACATAAATCTGATCTAAAACAACTCTAACTGTCTTTTGACACTCCTCCATTCATTAAATCATGATCATTTTGGGATATCAAATTTTCATCACAAATTACCAACCTTCATTATGAAATCAATAGATTTATATACACAAGATCGTTTTGGACAAATTCGTTCCTAGAGGATCAACAAAAGCAAAGCAATACATCAGGAATAAAAAGCAAGACTAATCCCCAAAGTTGATGGCTAAGATAGACAAGTACAACTTGAACAAATAAAGTAGAGCATCACTGATGCAAGTATGAAGAAACATGACATACAAACAATTGTCAAAAGTTCTAAAGTCCAGCTGTTACCAAAAACAGAAACGAATAACGTTTTGAAGGTTAAGCAATAACATTTTTGCTTTATTACAACACATGTCTATTAAACTATAGACTGAACAACCTGTCTTCCAATGACTATATGAGCTGTCATAAGCCTTCATAAAACCTATAAAAGGAACCTCAAGGAAAGAGAAACAACAAGAGTTAAAAGTGAAAACAATCATTCACTTAAAAAATAATTCTTGAGAAATATAAGTTCTTCACTCAAGCAAATACTCTAGCTATTCTTCTCTAGATTTAAGGATATATTATTTGAGTCTTTTTGCTGAAATTTAAACTCAAACAAGTGTTGAGTATATTCTAATTCGTCAATTCATTGAAAGTTAACACTCAACACTATAGAGTTAACGATACTATGAATGTATTGGAAAAATCCTTTTGTATTTAAAATGTGACTTGTAAAATCCTTTCAAGACTGAAAGGTAATTAATGAAAATCCTTTCTAGGTTGAAAGGTGAAATATTGTAACTGATCAAGATTGATCTCAAAGGTGTGTGTGAAAAGCAAAAACATTCTTGTTTGCATACTTTAGTGAAAAATCTCAAAAATTGTGAAGACCAGACCGAATCCACTTTGGGTGAACCATGATATATTGTTGTGTGAATTTTCTTTCCCTTATCTCCATTTATTTATCACTCACTTAACGTTGATCACATCATGAAGTTTCTATTATATATATTTAAAACAGATCTCGAATGTCACCTCACCTCGGAATGCTACCTCACCCCCTCGAATGCCACCTATACAAATATTTCCCACATCAGCCAAAAAGTTGATGTGGACCTTTCATCCTTTCTCTCCTCTCAATCATACTCTCAATACCTAATCTCCTTTAATTCTACTCTATTTTTCCTCTTTCTTCCACAATTTCTTTCATACCTCCAAAATCTATTTGATAATATTATTTTATAATAAATTTATATATTATAAAATTATTTTACAATTTGATAATAATTTATAATCTATATTATTATCAAATTATTTTATAAGTTATTTTATAATAAATTAATAAATTATTTTATAATATTATTTTATAATATTATTAGTTTTACCAATGGTAATAATTTAAATTATTAATCATTAAATTCAATAAAAAACCCGACTAATCACTCCTAAATATCGACATATATGCTCTTTATCTAATAATATTATTTTATAATAAATTTGTAAATTATAAAATTATTTTACAATTATTTATAATATATTTATAAATTATTTTACAATTTGATAATAATATATAATTTATATTATTATCAAATTATTTTATAATAAATTTATAAATTATTTTATAATATTATTAGTCATTTACCAATAGTAATAATGTATATTATTAATCATTAAATTCAACAAAAAAAATTGACTAATCACTTCTAAATATCGACATAAATGCTCTTTATTTAATCCTCTTTTTTTGGACAATTATATTATTCCACTTATGGTGATTATGATGAGTAATGATTTTATACGTTAAAAATTCAATTACTCATTAATGTCAATCAATTTATAATTTATTTACGTCAATCTAGTAATATTTTATAAAATAAAAATATATTTTCTATTTGACAGAAAATATATTTATTAAAAATAATCATAAAATACGAATATATGAAAAATTATTAAAAAAGTTACTTCTAATTATTAAAATATATAAATTTACTTAAA
>JBBPBS010001102.1:11979001-11996595 GCA_037974835.1 Cicer judaicum | reverse complement strand
CCACTTATGGTGAGTAGTTAAAAATTCAATTACTCATTAATGTCAATCTATTTATAGTTATTTTCAATTTATGTCAATCAATTTTTTTAGTAACTTTTTATAAAATAAAAATATATATTCTATTTGACAGAAAATACACAAATTTATTAAAAATAATCATAAAATATGAATATATGAAAAATTATTAAAAAAGTTACTTCTAATTATTAAAAACTATTATCTATTATATATGTTTTTTTACAAACTCTTGATAAAATATATTCAATAATTTTTTTTTACAACAACTTCTCATGCTCACAATTAAAATATCATACTAATAAAACAAATAAATTTAGACTACGCTACAATATAATTCAATATTAATATTTTTTTTAAATAAAAAATATTAAATAGTCAATCATATTTTTAAATTTTTACATCTTATTTTTGGGTTTGTATTTTACATTTTATTTCATCAAATAAATACAAGTACCATTATATATTGAAAAATAAATTAACAATCACACTACAATGAGTCAAACAATTATCCTATATAATAAATTATCATACGAATTTTAAATAATAGTTTATTATTATATTACTAACTAAAAAGGTTTTGTTTTTATTGTTTATCAAACTATGATCATTCTTGAGTTAAAATTTTTTAATACATAAATTAATTATAAAAAGGGAATCACAATTCAAACCCTCATTTCTTGTGATTGACATTGCTATTTCAATCGCACCTCCCCTTTTTGTCAAATATGGTTTTTCAAAAAATGAATAAATAAATTGGTCTTTAAAATTACAAAACGTTGATTAAATTAATTCTTGAAATTTTATAAATTGGCAAATACATAACTGAAATCGTAAAATATTAATCAAAATAATTCATATTTAAACTTTTATTGTTAAAAACTATAATGTGATGTATTAATTGTATATGTAATCTCTCTACATTGATCTCATATTAATGTATTACGAAAACTAATTTTCCAACAAAATTTAATCCTTTATGGATTAATTTATTAATATTTAATTTATACACAATTACAATTACTCAAAAATGTTTCTTTGCAATAACATTTTATTAACAAATTTGTTTTTAAAAAGATGACAATACAACAACAAAAATGATAAACCTGAGAGACTATTTTAATATATATTTTATAATTTAAAAAATATATTTATCAATTAGTAAAAGTTGAGATATCAATTTACTTATTCACACTTGTTTATAGCATATTGCATTGTGTCGCCTGTGAAACCACGTGATTGAATTATATTATTCGGTCATACCGGATTCTTTAAAAAAATTATCTTTATGGAATTTAGTGTCTCAATCGCTAAAATAATTATAAAAAACTTGTTGAACCAATTCCATTTCAAAAATATTGTCGATGTATAAAACAATTAGCACACAAATTAGCCTAAGTGTTTTTACAATATGGATATATGTAAAAGTTTAGTGTTTTACAATTTTCAAATAGTTTTGAAGTTGGAAAGGACCTCAAACTAATGTGATTGAAAATAAGGAGATTTACCAATAAACAAAGTCCATGACCAAATATGGTTTCCTTATTATGCTGTTTTCCAGCTTCTTGATAAACCAGTTAGAAGCCAAGAATGTTTTTTTTCATCTTATTAAGCTGGCCAATAAGGTCAGTAGACCAAGTCCACCTGAGCCTTCTCTGCTCTACTTCAGCTGCTTCGCCCTCATCCTTTATCCCACTGCTTACAGCAAGTACATCATCAGCTTGTTTTAATAGTGATTGAGCTTGCTCGTTGAGAGAAGCATAACTTGTTGAATAGGTCGAGAGTGTTTCCTCCTGATTCTTGAGATTCACCACAAATTGTTCAAGGTCCCTTTCTTTGGTAGCTAGTTGTTTTCTTAAAACTGCAATTTCTGACTCTAGCTCCTTTTTACTACTATTTTCAGCTTTGATGCCCAAAGAAACCCTTTTTATTGAGTTTTTTAGGTCCTTTCTTCGACTCTTGCCTTCCACAGTCTCTTGCTTAATTCTGGTCAGATGCTTCTCAAAATCCTTCAGTTTTTTGACAGACTCAACAGTGGATTGGAATTGTTGGAATGATAAAAAGGCCTTTCTCTTGAACTCCACAATAGCCTCCTTCATCTCTACAGTCACCTTGGGGTGGCTACTTGCACCCAATAGATCCAAGAGCTGATGAAGTTTGGAATGCGCGGCAGGATCAGAAGAGACTTCGGATAAGTCCTTCACCATTAACAACTCCAAGGCATTAATAGCCTCGCTAATGGATCTTAGATTTGCATCTCCAGAACTTGATCCTGAGGATATGGTTTTCTTCCAACTAACACAGAGTTTTCTATTAATCAAGTCGAAGGGATCATCTGAATCAGAACCTTCAGTGTTGGAAGAAGACTCTTCCTCACAGGATACTGCATCCAGATCGGCATCCTCGTCGACACTACATCCATGAATGACAGGAGGGTCATTTTCTTTTAAAGTAGCATAAACTTCATTATTTGAAAGACTCTCTGAAGTTTCTCTTTGACGTGGCTCTGCCATTGAATTGGGACCCAAATTCACATTTATAAATGTTTTCCAGGGATTGGTGAATTGGATATCCTCCAGTCCACTCGTTTGTTTAAATACATGGATTCCGCTATATTTGGCAACCACTCTGATTGGAACCCCGTTGTCGGTAATAAGATCCTCATATGAAACCACCACATGGTTCCACTCAGAGTCTGACAATTCTGTATCTCCATTATCTTCAGAACTTAGCATCCGTGCATCAAACAAAAGTATATGATCCGTAGCTATCCTGAACTTGTAGACTTTCTGATTGCCACCGGACAGTTCATTGCCATTGATGAGCACTTTTGGACTAAACTTGACTGAGATTGGTAGCTCATTTTCCTGTCCAATAACAAGACACAGAGAAATTGCAGGGAATTTGTTACGAAACCAGAAAGATATTGACACTCCACTTGTACGGTGCGCAAACCAATCCGGAATATTTGTTCCCGGCAAAGAAAACATCTTGTTTCCAGCTTCGATCATTTCCTGTCAGTCATAAGTATAGAAACTGTAAAAATTTAATCTAGAAAGTGAGACATTGATAGGAATTGATACCCATTTGACAAGAACTAATATTAGTGATTACAAAAGTGAAGACTTCAATCTCAAAAAAGAAAATTAAGAAATGTCTAAAAACTTATAAAAGGTTATTGTGGCAATGATAAAAACCTAAACATAGCATCAAGCACTTTATAGTTATTTAAGAATTTGCACGTATACCAAAACACTCCATTAACCAATCTGCCTGATACACTAAAGCATCAACTATTTTTAGAGCAAATACCATAATAATCAACAGGAAATTATGAATATGACTCAGCATATTTAATAAAATAAAACAGGGATCAAAAGAGGAACCTGATTCACTAACATGCTTGCACATTGGGAAGTCAATAATGTGCAGTTTTTTGCAGAGAAATGATCCAATTTTGACAGAACCCCTTTAATTTCTCGAAGATAAATACAATCATCCAGAGTAAGTTCTCTCAAAGAGTGACATTCTCCCGTAAGATCCATGTATTTCAAGGATTTGCATCGTTTTGCAGAAAGTGTTTCTAATTTACATGGCATCACTGTAATTTCTCGTATAAGCACGCAATCATTCAGCTTAAGGTTCCTCAGAAAGTGACATTCCTTAATGCACGCGTGAAGAACAATGAAATGATTCCCCGACAGGTCCAAATCCTTTACATTGGCAAACAAAGTAAGACCTATTGGAAGGAAGTCATCTGATATATTGCAGTACGACAGAATAAGACGTTCTGTCTTTGAAGACTTGGTATCCCATTCTTCACCTATGTCCTGTTTTGTTAACCATAACCCTTCGCATCTCGAAACACACATCAAACCAAGTTGTGAAAACATGGCAATGCTACTTGGCAACTGAACCGTTCCACAGATTTGTAGTTCTAATTTTCGAAGCCGATTTAGGTTTTGAATTGAAAATGGCAATTCTTGTATAGGACTTCCGATAATTCGAAGCTCTGTTAAATTTTCCATCCTCCCCAATATTTCTGGGAAACTTTTTAGAGTTGAGCAATGTGAAATATAGAATTGTTCAAGAGAGATCAATCTGATGGGTGGAAAAGCCATAAGTTTCTTGCAATGACCAGCATCCAAGATTTTAAGTTTATCCAGAAATCCAACTGAAACATGAATTTCAGATAAATTCACACAATCTCTAAATGACAATGTTTCTAAATTTGGGAGGCCAGATACATCAGGTATATGAGTTATCAGTTCACAGTTGTTTAAATTCATATATTTCACGCTTCTAAACGTCTGCAATGGGGGAGAAAAGAAAAAAAGGCACGACGGCAAAGGAAAGATCATTAGAATTTAAAGTGCATTTATTAATATACAAAGAACACACACAATACTTGCCTGAAATGGTTCAGTTACCACTACGCAACTTGCAGGTAACTCGAGTATGGCAAGCTTCTTCGGATGAAAATCATTTGGTAATGACGCTGAAGGATACCGTCGCCATTTCAACACTTTCAAACTATTGGGAAGATGTGTGGGGCCTTTGTTAAAACAACCACTTTTAATAACAAGTATTTTGAGGTTTTGCATCCTCTTTAAAGCTTGTCCATCCCAATATACTTCTTTACCTTTGGGTCCATGTGAATTCACTTCATCTTTGGGGAAATCCAAAAATAAGCTTTCAATTGTACTAGAACCCTTTAAAGATGAAGTACATTGTGATCACAATACAATTATGAATGCTTGCAATTTAACATTCATACTTAGACAAACTATCATATAATAAAGCGGAAAAAGTAATCCATTGTGAATAAGGTTTTGTCAACAAACGATAAGAAACATAGGGAATAGATATAGTTCTTTTTATGTATATATAACAGTCAAGAAATAACGCAAGGTTATGAATGAAAAATCAAATAATTTTACATCAGTTGATTACTCACCGAATTTTTTTCTAAAACGCAAACTACATCTTTAGGAAGCCATAACCTACTACGTTTGCCAGGCTCATATGGTGATTCCTGTCGGACAATTTCTCTACCCATGTCTTGAATCAAGTTATGTAATGTCACAAGACCATCATTGATCTTTATGAGAGATTTTTCAATCAATTCTTCAATACTATATTTTGCAGATACACCATAACGAGCCAAAAGTATATCTTTGACGTCTTCTAACTTATGTCCATTGAAGAAACAAGCAATGTCAAGAAAAACACTCTTCTCTTCTTCCTCCAAGGAATCGTAGCTTATCTTGAGTACTGTTTCGATATGTTTCTTGGGATCACTTTCATAGTGATCCAATGCACTTATCCACTGATTTATACTTCTGCCAAACAAGTAGGAGCCTACTACTTGCAAAGCCAATGGAAGCCCAGAAGCAAAAGTCAATGCACGTTTTAAAATGTCTACAAAACATGGATCGACTTTGTCGGTTTTAAAAGCATGCCAACTAAGCAAATCAAGAGATTCTTTTTCACTTAATGCGTCTGCTTCATATATTCTTTCAACCGCATGACTTACTAGAAAATGCTTGTCCCGAGTTGTAACAATGATTCTGCTTCCAGGACCAAACCAATCAGATGCTCCTGCAATAACCTGGAGTTGCTTCAAATTGTCAATGTCATCAAGAACTAAAAGAACCTTTTTCCGGTGGAGTTTCTTCTTTATTATTGGAATTCCTTGGTTGACACTCTTTATTTTATTCACATCTCCACATATCTCAGAAAGAACAGTCTCTTGGAGATGTACCAAGCCATATTTCATTGAATTCTGTCTCACATCACTGAGAAAACATAAACCTTCAAACAAGTGACTGATTGAATTACATACGGCTCAAGCAATTGTGGTCTTCCCTATTCCACCAATTCCCCATATCCCTACCATTTGAACTATATCATCAGACCCAAGATTCAGAAGTGAGTTTACTTTATCCACTCGAGACTCCAATCCAACAGGGTAATCAGCAACATGTAAAGAAGAAACGCGAGAAATCATGCGAAAGACTTCCTTTACAATACTCTCGATAAATTTATATTCGTTTCCATCTCTCCTCCTGCCCAATCTCAGATAAGCTTGTGTGAAGTTACAGTATATATGCATACTTAAACTTTCATTTTCACTTCATTCTTATATAATAAAGATTACAATTTAAATAGTTCCAACGCCAGGATAAAGAAGCATTTCTTTTCTTTTTAAATTTTAACAATTAATAAAAAAAGAAAATGAACGACAAAATTAAAGACTAAACAATCAAATTGGTCCTGACTTTGTACGATGTTTTCAAATATGTCCACGAGACTATGAATATTTCAAAAACGTTCTGACCAGGGGCGGAGGGAGAAAGAAGACCTGCAGATGTCATGGTCCCTAAAGTTTTATAGGTTCATGAGTTATACATAGTCAATTATTATATGACCCTACAATTAGTCAATTTTTAAGCAATTTTTACATAAAAATATGGTTAAATGTGCATATTGTTAGTCATTTGTGTCTTGGAGTGTGTCTTTTATTAATCAATTTAATCTATAAAATGACTATCAAAAGACGCGTTTGATGATGCATTTAATTTCAATATATTCAAGAGTATAGTGACTGAGTCTCAATGGTTTACTCCAAAATTAAATAGGTTAAGGGATGGAAGAAGTCAAACTGGAAATGGAAGCCGGAGAAGTTAGCCGCATTGCGTAGAGCAAACCTCCATTTGTCGACCTTCTCAATGTCATCCTTGAACATCTCTTCATGCTTATCCAGTGCTTCTCCATAACTTCCTCTCCCGTTTCGAACATCAGAAGGATCAACGTCATAGAAAATTGGTATAACTTTTCCCCAATTTTTATTCTTTCCCTCTTCATAGTACTCTAGGATCGTGGTGAGTTCTTCCAAACACCACTTAGAAGAGGCATAGTTGGGGGAGAATATAATGATGAAGATCCTAGACTCTTTGATTGCCTTAAAAAGTGATGGAGATATATCCTTTCCTTTAAGGAGTATTTCGTCAGTGAAGGTATGGATCCCTCTTTGATTGAGAGCAGCGAAGAGATTTGAAGTAAAACCGAATCGTGTATCTTCACCTCTGAAGCTCAGATACACATCGTAGGTGAAACTAGATTGCACACTCATTGTTATTAGATTAGATGAAGATCAGTTTCAAGTTTTAATACTGCTCCTCGAAGTCAACGTAGCAAGCAACCTGACTCATTGAATTCAATTCAATGCCATTGGCCAACCTTAATTACATATCTATTCTAGATATATACAAATATACAATCAACTTAACTAAAGTAATAAATGAAAGTTAGTTATAATTAATTAGTTGCAACTCTTTTATGTTTTTAATTTCTTATATATAAAAACTAAAATTATATTTTTAATATTTTATTTTATTTAGTAGTTTACGTTTTATTTTTCAAGAAGTATATTGTAGAATCCTTCTTTAATATTAAATAATTGATAGTAATTATTTTATGTTTTATTTATTAATATAAAATAATATATATTATAGTTGGTTTTGGATTATAAGTAAGGGAATTAGAGGGAAAAATATAAATATAATCTATTTAGTATAAAAGCTCTATAAGATAAAAGTTTAATTGACTAAGTCAACGCCAATACAAAACACACACCAAAATAAAATACACATCACCATAAAACACACACCAAAATAAAACACGCATATTATTAAACTAAGAGAGAAAAGAAGAAGAAATAAAGAGTAAATACTCAAAAATATCTCTCACTTTTATCACTTGTTTCAACTAAGTCTTTTATTTTATCAACATTTCAAATTGATTTTTGGCTTTTTAAAATGTATATCAAGTTAATTGTCACTGAAAAACAGAGTTAATTCTACTGATGTGTTACGTTAACTACTTTGTGGAAAAATATTGAGGATAAATTGACATTTTTTGTGATGTGTTACGTTAACTACTTTGTGGAAAAATATTGGGGATAAATTGATACTTTTTGAAAAACAATTGTGTGACACGAATGACCGACCACACATGCAAATGTTTTGGGATCAAATTGATACATTTTAAAATTGTTATTGGTAAAATTTTGAGGACTATTTTGACATACATTAAGGTTTAAACAATGGTTTGTATTGTTTGCTTTTTTAGAATTTTTTTTTTCTCCTCCATCTCATTTCTCCCCATCACCATCCTCCTCCAATTTTCATATGCTTTGACAAAGAAGACGAAGAGGAGCAGTTGTGACTCTCAATTTGTAAAGTTGAAAGAATTTAAAGTTTTCCTCTAAAAAATATTAAGATATTAAATATACAAATTCAATTTCATAGATAGCATTTAACTGAAAAGGATTCTATTTTTTTAAAGTTTTATTGTATTTTTATTTTGGTTTTATTGAAATATGCTCGTTTAATTTAATTTGATTATTTATTTTGTAGAATGATGTTAGATGTGGTTATTTTTAAAGGCATTTTGATTGGACAAAATCATCGTGGAGAGGTTATTATGAAACTTATGGGTATCGTGGAGAGGTTATTATGAAGCTTATGGGTAGGGTTGATATATGCAGCAAAGGTTTGCGAGTATAAGAGATTGTAATGTAGTTGTTTAGATTGCAATGTCTTCTTGATATCCTGATTTTAAAAATTAACGAAATGCTAATTGTTTTGCTATCTCTAGTTTGTTTCATTCTATTAATTAAGGTACACATTAAATATGCTTTTAATGAAATTAATAAATGCACAATAAATTAATGTACACAGAAAATGTGTCTATACAACCTTCTCCAAAATAGCTAATGTATTATACAATGATATCAACAATAGAAGTCTTAACATGTGTCAAAATAGTCTGCAATCTTTAGCACCAAAAATATCAAAATAAATCAATTTGATCCCTAATATTTTCACACACATGACTAGTTCAGGTCAAACAATATTTTTTTTAAAGTATCAATTTAGTCCCTAACATTTGTTCACGAGACAGTTAACATAACATGTCAGCAAAATTAATTATGTCAAGTGATTGTCACTAACAGATAGATTAACTTGATTAATATTTTAAAAAGCCAAGGATCATTTTAGAATTTTGATAAAGTTAGGGACTTGAGTGAAACAAGTGATAAAAGTGAGAGACAATCTTGGATATTTACTATAAAAAAATGAAAGGAACTTAGAGGGAGAAGAAAAGAAGGAGAAAGAGAAAAAAATACATTGGTAAATCAAGAAGAAGAGAAAGGAAGAATGCACATTTTTATTGCTACATGCCAAAGAAGAAAGAGTTGGAAGTATCATCATCTTCTCAATTCTTTTGAAAATCAAGAGGTGGGTCTCTTTCCCCTATTTTCCTTACATGCATGTATGAGGTGATGCTTATTATATATTAGAGATTTAAGGTTTAAGGGTTTGAAATGAAGAAATGATTTTTTTTTCCTATTAGATTTAGGTGTTTTGGAATAAATGATTAAAATAGGTCATGCATATGAAATTCTATGGTTGAAATTGAGAATAGATTATAGAAGAACTGAATTTCTTTGATGACATGAAAATATACTCTCTTGATGTGTTTGAGATTAAATACCTTAAATTTTATTATTGTGACAAATTATGTTGAGTGAATTGACGTTGTGATGTTGTATTCATTGCTTGATTTATTCATAATTTATACCATTTGTGTTTGCAAAAATTCTTTAGAAAATTAGTGTGATTGAATCAATGTTGTAAGCTTAAAATTTGCAGTACATATGTGTGTAATGATTTTGTCATAACTTTCTCTCTAGACCTTATTTCGAATGATTGTTAATTCTATGGAAACAAGACTCAACCACCTACAATTTGAATACAAACTTTGTCAAATCTAATTGAGTATTTACAAGTTAGACCAAAGTTGTTGTCTTGTTTTATGACCTTGTGTATTATTATGATAAGTTGCAAACATTTGGAGCTTAATTTGAAAAGAAATAAATTTTTATCTATAAATTAAACATCATAAAATTTTCAAAAGAGTACTCGTTTACTCAATTGTGATACTTATAACAAGGGAGAGAAAAAATAGGATGTTGAATAACAATTATAACTAAAATAAAATAAATAACTAAATATAACAACCTATGAAAAATATCCTTTAAGTCATTATAACCAAGTTAATAGTAAGCTTGGCTGACATGTAACTATCAAATTGATTGTGAGGCTAGTAGACTGATGGAGCTAGTTTGCAGACCAATGTGCAGGCTGGCTAGTAGACAAGAGAACAAGCTAATTGGCTGACAAACAAACTAGTGAACAAGTTGACTCATTGGCTGGTTGACTGGAAGACTGGTGGAGCAAGCTAGCTAACAAGCTGATTGGTGCACAAGTTTGCTGACTTAAGTCATCGCTGACCTTCTTTCCCCCATTCCCCATTCCTAACATTGACTAAGTCTGGTTCAACTCTCAAGTCATCCTTAAGGTATTTACAAACAACAGTCATCGTCGACCTTCTTTGATGTGCATAGAAGTTGTTTGTAAAATGGTTCTTTGTGGATTTTGCTTTTAGAATTGTGTTGTGCATGTAGAAATTTGTATTACTTTTATGTTTTGATGGAATTAGATGTTGGAATAGTATATGTAATTGATTATGAAAAGAATGAATAGAATTATAGATGATTAAAGAAGATTATGAATTGAGCAAAACAGGGGAATTTTTATTGGTGAAAAATAGAGCAAAATAGAGGAATATATGTAATTGCATGTGTTTTGATTTGGATTAGAGTCTTTCTTAGTGCTGATTTCTACAATAGCATTTGGGCAGAAAAATAAACAGACATTTTGACTTGTAATTTGTTTCTCAAAATGTCTTTTACTGCTTGATTGTTTTGGCTTACTGAAATTCTATTATTATTAATTTTCATAGGTGCTGTCTCCAACTGCGCTGAATTTACAACAACTGCACTTCAAATGCTCCGCTGATTTATCCCATTGAAAGTCTTTGAAACTATTTTTTGTCTATGCATGACTGCGGTGATAACACTTGGTATTTTAAAATTCATTTTAATGAAGTTACTTGGAAGCATGTGGTTTATGTGTTGTAAGACCGTTTAAATTCTAATTTATGTAATTTTTAGAGTATTTTGTATTGAATTTATGAGGCATTTAGCCAATTTTATTTTATTTTGTGGATTTAGTACCGAAGACATATTTTATTAGAGTTATTAATATGTTTAATATATATATATATATATATATATATATTTATATGCTTTGAGATCTGATTTAAAATTATTTGTCAATGAATAATTTAATTATGTTACGGAAAAAAAATTTATCGTCAATTGAGTCACGACGAGAGTAGATATTTTACTATCCTAGATATTTTGTCCAATTGGATATTTTGAGAAAAACTTAGGGGACAAGCAACCTTGCTGTAAATATCTCTTTATGCTCTTGGAAGAAAAAAAAACCATTATCGCTCTTTCCTCCTCTTCAAAATCGTGAACCCTACTTCCTCCATTTCATTCCTTGTTTCTTTTCTCTTCTCCTTTGAGTGTTGGAAGAACTTGAAGAAGACAAAAGTTTAGCCAAGTGGAGTTAATCTAAGGTGAGTAAGAGTATATGATTTGATTTTATTTTGAGGCTTGGATGGATGATTAGTTGAACCATTTACTATTCCTCCTTCCTTTCCTTTCCATGACAGCAGAAACATGTGAGTATGAGGGGAAAGAGTGATTCTCTTGAGTGAGTGATCAATGTTTTCAATAAGCTTGTTGTTGTTGGGTTTTGAAAAAAATTGAATAAATTGATTAATCTTTGTTAGTGATGTGTTGAGTTTTGAAATGAGTTGTTTTCATAGAAAGAATTGATATGGAGTTGAAACATTGCTTGTCTTTAAACTATAAAGGGTTAAAATGATTTAAAAATCATTTCAGAACTGAAAAACTGCATTTTTCGCACTTGTATTCGAATATGACAGTGTTGTATTCGAATACGACATCATAATTTTGCCACTGACGTGACTTTGTATTCGGATACGACAACACAATTTTGTTACAAAATTCATTTTTCAACATTGATTATGCATTTTGACATATGAAAATTCTTTTCATGGATATACTCAAAAGGGATTAGGAGTAAGGAAAGGTTGTAAGGTAGTTAAAGTTTCAGAGATTAATTTGACTAAGACAAACACTATTTGTTGAAGGTGTTGGCACAAGTGAGATTTTCGATTCGTTTGATTTTAGTAACGACAATTATTGAAGGAGCTATAACTAAGGTAAGGGCTCCTTCCAAATTTCTATATTGCATATAGGACTCTATATGTGTATTTGTGGAAGATGAATTTAATGTGATTTATGTGTGTTTGTGGAAATTGAATTTGGTGATTTATTGTTGAAATTTGTGGAGATTATATTTGGTGATCAATGTTTGAAAATTTTGGAGATTGAATATGAGTGATTTATGTTAAATTTGGGGATTTAATTTGATTATGTGTTCATAATGATTATTATGAATTTTTTGAGATGTGATTTATGTGTGTTTTATGGAAAATTAATTTGGTGGTTTATGTGTGAAAATATGGAGTTTTGAAAATGGGTGATTTATGATTAAATTTGGTTTGAAATTGTGGAGATTGAATTTGAGGTGTTGAGTATGCTCTGTGGTGAATTTGAAAAATAATTAGTGTTAAATGAGTATTAAAAAGGGAGAATATTTTAATATCTGCATTTACTTAATGATTGTGGTGAAAGAGTCAGAGTATGCTCATGCATTTCATAGTACATGGTGACCGTGATGGGCCCATGGTGATAGTGGTAACCGTGATAGGCCACGGGATGATGCCATGTGAATTGTTGGTTCATCTTATCCTTACAGGGATTGTCGCGTCGTGTTGATATGTGAGAGATTGCACTCTTGAATATGTTGATTTGTGAGCGATTGCACTCTAGAAAATCGTGTTGGTCTATGAGCGACTGCACGCTAGTAAATCGTGTTGATCGGTGAGAGATTGCACCTTGATAATTAGTACTAGCTTGTGAGAGACTGTACAATTATGATTTACGCCCTTCGAGGAGAGTTTTGATTTGGAATTCCAGAATCATGCATTTTGGCATATACACATTACATTACGGTGCTTGGCACGCGAGTCATGTTTGATATGCAGTGATGATTGTACATACATACTCGATTGTTATTTGTGATTGTGTCGTAATTGATGAGTGTGATTGACTTGATTTGTGTTGTAAGTCTTGAATGATTTCAAAACATTTTCGAAACTGAAATCTGCATTATTTCGCAGTTGTATTCGAATACGAGGTGTTTGTATTCAAATACATATTTAAAACGTTCAGTTTCAATTGAAATTTTAACATCATATTCAAATACGACATGATGATTTTTGCTATTGACTTATGATTTCACACTTGTATTCGAATACGACAGGACTATATTCGAATATGACATGATGATTTTTGTTACTGACTTATGAATTAACATTGTATTAGAATACGATAGTGTTGTATTCGAATACGACAGTGCAGTTTTGTTAAAAACTTCATTTTTCAACTTTGATTATGCATGTTTGGCATATGAAATCCCTTTCAAGGTGTATACTAAGTTGAAAGGTTATTTTGTAGATTTAAAATTTAAATGCTAAGTGATATTTGTTAATTTCGGTTGGTGACCCTTTACAATTATAGTGGAATTTGGGCTTTACCCTCAGATGATACTCAAGTTCATTCCACCGACTGTTACCTTGACAACGGAAATGTCGTTAGACTTCCCTGACCGAGATTCACCGACTGCTTGGGCATACGACCCCATCTCAAGCAGAGCTACTTATACGGGGAGGGTAGTGCGGATTAGTAGGAACGTTGGGGCAGTATGTCTTGTGGAACTCACTCGCGTCGATTATCCGGTACCTTTCGTATTGGTGCTTAGGATGAGTGAAGCTTGGAAAAATGCGAAGGATTCCTCAGTTAGAGGTTGAGGCGAAGGTCACCATGGGAGCTGAGGATATAGTGGTTGGACCATGGATTGGTGCAAAGGATAAGGGGTCGATGTCAGTGGAGCGAGAGATTGTAGGACCCTATAGGCAGGCCGAGTCAGAGCTTCTTCTTCCGGTGAATGATCCTTTACCGACTATCACTAAAGTAGCAGACTGTTTTGAGGTATCAGCACTGCCAAAGCCACCTATCTCATGGGTTGATCTGACTTCTGAGGAGATTGATCCTTTTATGGATGATGAGGAAGAGGTTGCCTCGAAGATGGATGTTGCGTCAGACGGGACTTGTGGAGGGTGTGGAGGTCACCCATGTTATTGTAGTTGCTAGAGTATGATCAGATCAGTTTTGTTGTATAGGGATTTTATGTCTTTCTTTTGGTGATTGTACTTATTTCATTTTGGGATGACTATAACTATACTTATACGGTTAGATCACTTCTATTTGGGTGGGTCCATGTTCCATTTTTTTGACGTGACTATGGGGGGATTAGTATTTCTTGGAGCAGTACTTGTACAAGTGTCTGCCGAGAATACCCCAAGGGTATGAGCGATGTCTGATAGGTCTCATAGCCCCAATATATTTTATATTTGGATATTTTGGTTTATCGCCTCAAAACTATTGCAGTTTGTTATAATTATGATGTAATTAATTAGAACAATTGTCGTTTGTGCTACGCTTTGGTATTTTATTTATTGGTTTTGAAGAAAAAAAATACTTTCACGCTGTTAAAAATCGGTGTGTTACATGTGTCATGTTTAATAACACACCTTGTACAATGGAGTGCACACATTTGACTAATGAGTTTGCCATTAAATTGGTCTTAAAACTACTACCAATCCTATATTTTGTGTATATATATTTTATCAGTAAATATTTATTTGATCATTAATTTATTTAGTTTCATATTTTTTATTATTAATTCTATTTGTTTGATCATAAATATTTAGTAGAATTTGTCCATCCCATTATTCTTAGAATTATATAATCAAATGTTGAAAGTTTTTATTTTATTGAAGTTGTGACGAATTAATTATATATATGCATGTGTATAATTATTTACTTTTTGAATTGTAAATATAATTTTGAATGGACATGAAATATTTCTGAAAAAATAATATCAATATACGATATTGTTTATAGAAAATTGGTATATGAACAGTAAGATAAAACTTTTTTAATTGAATGTTGTTGTCGCACGGCCAACATATGAGTGCTTTTTTTTGGAAAATACTCTATTAAATGACAATAATAACAATTTTTTTTTTGTTTTGAAAAATGGCTATTAAATACCACCCACGATAATATTTTTTTACATTTCAAAAGTATTTTTGTATCTTTTAACAACATTATATATTATAACGCTTAAAAACGTTGTTAAATACATTAAAAAAAACGTTGTTAAAGCTTTTTGTGTAGTGATGATGTAAGTTAATGATGAGAGGCTTTTTGTGATTTTGGTGGTGAAAGAGGTGGTGTGGAGATGCAATGTGGTATATGAGAAATATAATAAAATTTAATATAATTGTGAAATTCAACCATTGAACTCATGAATCTCATAATTTACGATGAAATTGGTTTTGTCATGGTGGTCTTGAGGTTAATGGGATCGGAGTTAGGAGGGAGAGAAGGAAGAAGTAAAAGATATAATATAGTGTAGGAGTAGGATAAGATTTAATAATTCTGCCACATTTAACCATTATTTGGTGTGTTCTATCATGGACAAAATAATTATAAAGGTCACCAACTAAAATTAACAAATATCACATAACATTTAAGTTTTAAACGCACAAAATAACTTTTCAACTTAGCATACACCTTGAAAAGGTTTTCATATGTCAAACATGCATAAACAAGTTGAAAATGAAATTTTTAACAAAACTGCATTGTCGTATTCGAATACAGCATCCTTGTATTCGAATACAATGCTAATCCATAAGTCAGTAGCAAAATCAGCACACTATATTCAACTACAACATCCTCGTAGCCGAATATACGTGTGAAGCCAGTGAAAAATCCTACACATTTGTATTCGACTACCACATGACGTAACTGAATATAAGTGCTAAGTCAGTGGACAAAATTGAATATCTGTATTCGAATACAAGACTGAAATTTCACTAAAACTGAACGTTTCACATATATATCTGACTACACACTGCTTGTAGTCGAATACAACTGCTAAAATTTGCAGATTTCAATCTCGAAAAGGTTTTGAAATCATTCAACACTTACCACACAAAGTCAATCAATCACACTCATCATTTACGGCATAATCACAAACAACAACCGAGTATATATATACAATCATGACAATATATCAAATATGACTCGCGTGCCAAATACCCTAATGCAATGCGTATATGCCAAAATGCATGATTTCAGAATTCCAACCAAAACCCTCATCGAAGGGATGTAAATCAGAATTGTACCGCCTATCACATACCAGTACTAATTGATGAGGTGCCACCTATCACGGGTTAGCACGATTTACTAAAAAACGTAAATCGTAAATATACCGCCTATCACATACCAATACTATTTATCGAGATGCCACCTATTACGGGTCAACACAATTTACTAAAAAGCATAAATCGTAAATGAACCGTCTATCACAGACCAGTACTATTTGTCGAGGTGTCACCTATCACGGGTCAGCACGATTTACAAAAATGTGCAGTCTATCACAAACCTACATGACACGAAAATCCCAAAAAGGATAAAATGAACCAACATATCACATGACATCATCTCGTGGCCTATCACGATCACCACTATCAACATGGTCCCATTGTGGTCACCATGTACTATGAAATGCATGAGCATACTCTGACTCTTTCCACAACAATCATTAAGTAAATGCAGATATTAAATGATTCTCCGTTTTTAATACTCATTTATCACTAAGGATTTTTCAAATTCACCATAGAGCATAAAACATATTTTCAAATTCAATGCACAATTCACACCAAATCATATCAATTCATTTTTCCACAAAATACCAATAAAATTGGCTAAAAGGCATCAGAAGTCAACATAAAAAATACACCGAAATACATAAATTAGAAATTAAAATTTAGAGTCTTACAAACATAAAAGCTAATAGTATAAGATTGCGGGATAAAAGTTGATTGCATAAGGCACGTATTAAAATAGTTACAAGAAAAAAAAATTGATCGTTTAAATAAATTTAGAATTGGAAGAGCCACAATAGTGCCAATGTAATAATAAGAGTTATTAAATAAAATATAACAGGAAAATAAATATTGGAGTTTCAGTTAACAAAATATAACGGCAAAATAAATATTGATGTTTCAGTTTTGTTTTTTAATAAAGCACTAATTATAGAAATTGTTTGAAGAAGTAAAATAATATACATAAAAAAAACTTATATATTGATTGTATTTTAATTTGTAACTCATGAACATTAATAGTTATACATAATATTATATGATAAATAATAATAATAATAATAATAATAAAAGTAAAATATGTGTTACGTGGTATTTTTTGTTGAAGTGACAATATTAGAATGAAATAACATAATATTAGATGATGTTTATGTAAGAGTCTATTTTAATATATAACAAAAATTTACAAAAAATAAAAAATTTATACATAAAAT
>JBBPBS010001102.1:11966590-11978515 GCA_037974835.1 Cicer judaicum | reverse complement strand
TAATACAAGTATTTGTTATTAATAATTAAAAAAACAGGACAAATTTTTATAATTGATAAATAAAATAACAATATTAGATACATGTTTTTTGGTAATAGACAAATAAAAATATTGTCAGTATAAATATAAAAATTACAGAATATATATTTATCACTAATATATAAAAAAAAATACGTGATAAATATTTATCATTGATAAATATTAAAAAATATAAATTTTTGTTTTATATCCATAAATATAAAAATAATAAATAAATATTTATCAATAATAAATCAATTTTTTCTTAAATTTACGTAAGAAACATATAAAATATCAACTCACCCTTAAGAATAATACAAATTTCTTATTAATTCTATATTAAATGGAAAGAGAGCGCATCTGCATAGGATAGGTATTAGAATCTCACTTTTTCTTTCTTTTTCATATATAAATAAACAGGTGCTGAAAACAATAATTGAACAATTGAATGACAAATACAACTAATTCACTGGCATGCACTAATGTACAATCATATATTTATAATGAGAGAAAAAGAATCTACAACATCCATATATTGGGAAACGGATTGTCCTACGGTTTGCGCACGAAAGGTAGGGTGACTCTCACCTATTCTCGTCCGTCAGATAAATCCAACGTTTTAGAAGTTCAACGTGACCCCTTTACTGAAAAACAATCAAAGGTTAAAAACAGAGAAGAAAACCCCACACAACAAAGTACCTCAGTCGTCTTTCAGTTGCAACACCGTCAGTGCTGCCGTATACAAGCCGTCGTTCCCACACAACTGCCTTCGAGGCTTCGACTAGCCACCGCTGCCATGACGTTTACTCAAACCATTAAAATTTAATACATACTTTTTAAATTAGAACAAACATCATTTAGAATAAAATTATCAGAAAAAATTAGAGATAACTATCCCGGTGAAAATTTTTCTCCCACCTAAAATTTCTATTTAAAACTCGTTCCAATTCAACTGTGCTATACCTACTTATTTAGGACTTAATGTAGTTTGTCATTAGTAGTAGTGGATAACAAAATTAACCAAGATATGGTCTCACATGTTTCATGCTCCAAGATACCTTTTTATTAAGAACATAAATACACTTAGCCTATCAATGAAAGATTACATTAGAAGCTCTATTCAGTAGAAGCAGTTGAAACTCATCTTCAATGGAGTGGATTTTGCAATCCATTCATCTCCTCTTTGTAGCTTCTCTTCTTATTTGTAGTAGTACAGAAATTTCAGATCAACTTGCTAAGGTTCATACTATTTACACGCACAACACACTTTTCCTTTGTCTTATTTCTTTTTTTGTTATGACAAAGTCACCAAAGCTTATGTTATTCTCTGTATGTAGCCATATGTTGTTTATATGGGAAATTCATCACCAACCAACATTGGTTTAGATGACCAAATAAAAGAATCAGTTCATCTAGAATTATTATCATCAATTATTCCAAGGTTATTACTACCATCACTGTCATCATATACTTTACACCAATCATTTTTATCCATAAATCATATTAATCAATATTTAAATTAATTGAACTTAATTAATTTTTGCAGTGAAGAAAGTGAAAGGATAGCACTTATCCACCATTACAGTCATGCCTTTAGTGGATTCTCTGCAATGCTTACACACACCGAAGCTTCTGCTTTGTCCGGTATTCTTTAAGCCTCGAAGCTTTTTCTAATCATTTTAAGTGTGAACCAAATTAAATTTGAAAAAAAAATTTGAAAAACGGAAATTATTATTGATAATAATAGTGATATTAATGATCATTTGTTAACCTTTAAACTTTGTCCTTTAAAATTATAAAGTTAAAGTTTTAGTATACTAAACTAAACTGATTCTTCAGAGATAGTAAAGTAAACCAATTAACTCAGCTAAACTTTTTCATATTGTAAGAGAATTGAACTAAGGAAATGTACATGATTTTGTAAACAGAGAAAGATGGTGTGGTGTCAGTATTCCCAGATTCGGTTCTTCAATTGCATACAACGAGGTCTTGGGATTTCTTAGATTCAGATTTGGGAATGAGGCCTCATGGCATTCTTAAGCATCAGCACTCATCAAGTGATATCATTATTGGTGTGATAGACACTGGTAAGTGATAACAATATTATTATAACTACATTTCTTTTGAGTTGTACATTCCTTAGTTTATCATTTATAAATTTTAAAGTTACTTTATGGTTATATTTGTTAACACCAAAAAGTAAGTTTATAGTTTAAAATGTTTTATTTTTATTTTATGTTCATTCAAGTAACTTATGAATTTATAGTTTATCATTTTTTCTTCTAATTTTATTTTTACTATTGTAATTAAAATCGCTTTTATATGCTTTAAAATTCAGTTATTATAATTTAAAATAAATAATTTATTTACAAATAATAATTTAAAGTGATCAATTTTAAATGAATTTTTATTATAATTTTAAATTATTTATAAATAATTTAAATATTAAAATAATAAATATTAAATTAAATAACTAATTGTTTATTTTAATGATTAAAATAAATAAAATATGTATTAAATCAATAAATTTATATTAATAAAATATAAAATTTAAATTATTACTTTTAAAATATTTAACAGATTGGGATTTGGGATGCCCAAATGGTTAACAATTTATTCTATCCTTGTGAGGCGCAACAAATTTTACAAATCCCTATCACCACAAGTCATGGTTATGATAAGCTCATTTAGAAGGTGAGAATTCTCAGTTAAACCAGCTTATCAATATCTTAAGAGAAGAAATGATGCCCTTAATTCCACCTAAGCAAATAACCCACAAGAAAGAAAGGTGTGGTCGAAGTTGTGGAAAATAGAAACAATTCCTCGACATACTTACCTAATGTGGAGAATTCTTCATGAAAGCCTACCAGTTCGCTTTTCACTATTTAAAAGAGGTGTAAACGGTAGTCCTATGTGTTATTTTTGTGACCAAAGTATTGATTTTTCTACTTCATTGATGTTTTTGCTCGTTTCTATCCTTTTTACAACCTCGTGTTCAATAGTTTCGATTCAGATTTTATGTCCATCGCTTCGTATGCGGTACCCCAGGCACCCTTACCAATTCCTCAAACATTCAAGGAGTTTGCTACTTGTCTGTGTATTAAAAATTTAAGAAATTCTTCATACTAATATTGTAATTTGTCACTTTCCTTGAATTTGACATGAGTGTACCCGCTTCAAATTCATTTTTCGCTTGACTTTTGATAGCATTATCATATTGCTTAAGAAATTGATTTAGACTTGTCGTTAAATTGATATATTCATCACGAAACTCATGTATGCTCTCAATTCATTGGGCTCTTGACATGTCTACCCAAAATATTTCTTTAACAAAGTTGGAACCCATCTATGACACTCGTTATAAAATCCGCTCAACCAATAAATCTATTGAAACTCAAATTCGTCAACGAAATAATATTTTTATTCAAAAACAAATGTTGTGATTATATCATAAATTACTTCTTTCATTAAATATTTGATCCTTTTATATTCATTGTATCCCTTGGATTTTTTAAGAATTTTTTCCTTTTATACAGCGAAACCATGATTTGAAAAATCACACAAAATTTAGAAAAGATAAAGTTGAAAAAGAATGAAGAATCACAAATTTAGATTCAAAATGAGGAAGAAAATAATAAAAAAAAATTTAGAAAAAGAATATAGCACAATAATTATTATTGCTCTTATATCATGTTAAGAATCATGGTTGAACCCAAGAAAGAGAGAAATAATTAAAAAGAGAAATAAATTTTGAAATGATTATATGAAGAATTGTTTTACAATTAGAGTTTCATACATTTTTATAGAATGTTGTTAATGTAATTAACCTAACAACTTTCACCTAATCATAAGTATTTTTAACTACCTTTAATAGTTTTTTTTTCCGGGAACATATATAAGGTACAAGGGGTAGACAAGGTAAAGAGATTTTGAAAGCTCACAATAGTAGCTTTAAGTGGGAGATTGGGAACGAATGAATGAAAAAAGGGTAAAGCTACCTTTGTTGAATTTTGTATGGCATGGCCGTAAACTTCTTGACAAAAAGGTTTGGGGTCCATGTAATGAGTTTACTAGCCAATGTACAATGACAACATGTACTTCACTATAAATAGCAACCCATTTGTATCTTTTATTGCATCTTAAACCAAAGTAACATAACAACAAAGTGATTTTACTTGTTGAGAGTGAAAGAAACAATTTACAGAGAAAATATAATTTCTCCGATGAGGTTACTTTTAGTGTCAGTATTCTCCTATTTTCAAGAGATAGTGTAATTGTTCTCTCTTGTATTTAGAGAAAGACCCTGTAATTTCTTCCACAATAGTGAAAATTCTCTACTTTTACTCCATGTATGTGTGTGTATATATATATATTACGTATTCAGTTTCTCTTTTCTCACCTATTATTTTAGTTTCATGGCATTATTTTGTTACTTTGTTATCCAACATGTTCTACATCAAGGGATATGGCCAGAATCACCAAGTTTCATAGATGAGGGTATAGGGAAGATTCCTTCAAGATGGAAAGGAGTTTGCATGGAGGGTCATGATTTCAAGAAATCTAATTGCAACAGGTGATTATCTTTTTCACTCAAATATGATAATGAGTGTCTTAAAATTTGAAATAAAAAAAGGAAAGACCAATCAGTATATTATATATGTTGCACTTTTCGATAACAATAATGCTATTAATTCATTATTACATTTTTATCCCCCAATCAATTTTATACGACCACATCCCCAATGTAACATTTAACTTTAATGTTTTAGTGTAATAGTAAAAAGATATATAGCATTACCCTTTCTATGGGGGCACCATCCCTTACTCTAAATTTTATGTATAAAGAAAAATATGTCTGTAATATATATAGCATTACCCTTTCAATAATATTGTCCATTTCTTAATTCCTTGACCATTACTCTAACTGCACTCATTAGTTAGACCAAAACCTTCATCTATTAGCAAAAACGTTTTTTGTCATCATAATTTGACTTTGACACAATTGCTAATTTATTATGTATATTTTTGCAAAAGCTAACTAATTGATTATATGTTACATTTAAAATTTCTTAAATCAAATGCAGAAAGTTGATAGGTGCAAGGTACTACAATCAAAAAGATAGCAATGGTTCCTCAAGAGATTTTGCTGGACATGGAACTCACACTGCATCAACAGCAGCCGGTGTGATTGTTAACAATGCTAGTTATTATGGTATAGCAAAAGGATTTGCAAGAGGAGGTTCACCATCTGCTAGGGTTGCTGCCTATAAAGCATGCACAGAAAAAGGTTGTTTTGGTAGCACCTTGTTGAAGTCTATTGATGATGCTATCAAAGATGGAGTTGATATACTCTCAATCTCTATTGGATTTGGCTCTGAAATTGAACTTCCTTTAGACTTTTTGAATGATCCTATAGCCATTGGAGCATTTCATGCAGAACAAAGAGGGGTCATGGTTGTTTGTTCAACTGGAAATGATGGTCCTGATCCTTACACAGTTGTGAATACAGCACCATGGATATTTACTGTTGCAGCTTCTAATATTGACAGGAACTTTCAATCAACTGTTGTACTAGGAAATGGGAAAAGTTTCAAAGTAAGTTTCTTGATTTATCCTTCAATGACAAAAGATGATTTCTTCTTCGTGTACTAATCAAATCAATTTTTATCTTTCTATTTTCAGGGCACTGGTATTACACTCTCAAACCTTAGCCATTCAAAGATGTATCCTATTGTTTTTGGAGAAGAAGTTGCTGCAAAATCTGAGACAAAATCAAATGCTAGGTACCTAACTGTGCTAACAATTGTTTTATAATAATTTATGAAGTTGGAATAGTGACACAAACACTAGACACGACACTAACACTGAGACACCAATACTAGTAATAATTTGAGAAAATGAATTAATTGAATGTAATCATTGTGCCAGCGTTGTATTGATGTCAGACACCAAGACACACATTCGATTAGAAGTGTCAGTGCTACATAAATTATCATCCTTTTATTTAAGCCTAAAATAACTTAGTTACATTTTCAAGTCTCATGAAATTTCGTTTGTAATTCTCTTAAATGCAGGAACTGTTATCCTGGATCACTAGATAACAACAAAGTTGCAGGCAACATTGTTATTTGTGTCAACGATGATCAAAATGTTTCAAGGAAAATGAAGAAGCTAACCTTACAAGAAGCGAGAGCCATTGGGATGATACTCATTGAAAAGGAACGAATAGATGTTCCCTTTGATGCAGGTCTATTTCCTTTCACAGAAGTTGGCAATCTTGAAGGACTTCAAATCCTTAAGTACATAAAATCTACCAAGTAAGTAAAATCATCATCTACATAAAAATTACAAAGGTTTTAAATTGTGCTCATGACTGTGATTACAATTTTGTTTTAGCAATTGAAAATGTAAAAAGTTGTGGTTATCTGTGATTGTGATGCATTTGAGACTTCTAAAATCATAATATTTCCAATTGCAAGTTAAAACACTTGCATACCAAATGGTTATCGTTCAAAAAGTTCTATTTAAAACGTTATAGTATCTTCATGTAGGTTTTATATTAAATAAAAGATGATTAAATGGATACAATAAGTTTTCTATATACTGAGAAACAAACTACTAAACTAAAATATAACAAATATGGTTTTAAATTGCAATTGCATCATGGTTGCGTTTACGCTACAAACCTTTACATTGCGGAAAAATACGGATCAATATGGCCTAAATTGTAGCTGCGATGCCGCTGCAGAGACTTCAAAATCCGTAATATTACGACTGCAATTGTGGTTACAGGCTGAAATTTAAAACTACACTAATTAAACTCTAACTAACTAATATATTCTAATAACCTCTATTATAGGAAACCAATTGCGACAATTCTTCCAACAGCAGAAGTTCATAGATACAGGCCAGCACCAATAGTTGCATCTTTCTCATCTAGAGGTCCTTCGAGTCTTACAGAAAATATTCTTAAGGTAATTTTCTACAATGAATAAAAAATTACAGAAGCATAATTGGAAGTATTCACTCACTATTTTCAATAATGTATTGTTAAGCCGGATATCATGGCTCCAGGCGTTTCCATTTTGGCTGCCATAATTCCTAAACAAGAAAGTGTTCCAATTGGAGAAAAACCATCCTTATTTGGAATACAATCCGGTACATCTATGGCTTGTCCACATGTGTCAGGTGCTGCAGCATTCATCAAATCAGTACATGGAAGATGGACTCCTTCAATGATCAAATCAGCATTAATGACAACAGGTTCTACACCAAAACCTTTTTTCTAATCTTTGTATATAATAACATCAATTATACAATAACACTAACGATAAGATCATGGAGGACAAGATAATAGTAACTTTCTAGATTATTTTAGCAGAGGTAATTTAGTCTTTTAAATATAATATGTTAATTATTGATACTTGTGTTATTATGGGGTTGATATAGCTATCTTATGATCACATCATTAAAGGTAATCAATGAACAAAAATAATATTTTTTATGTTTCTATGTCTATATAATTTCTTTTAGAGTAAATATCTAATTTCGTCTCTGTCTTTTGCTACTTGTTTTAAGTTAATCTTTTACTTTATGGTAATTCCAAAATAGTCATTTGAATTGTGTAGAGTTAATTAAGTTAGTTCCTCCGTCACTTTTAATTAGTTAAAATTGTTGATTTGTCACGTTATCTCACACCTCATCGAATGTTGGAGATCATTATGATACAATTTTTAAAACAAAGGTTAACACATATGCATAATGTAAAAACAATATTGAGGACTACTTTGCAACAAATATGTTTTTGTACAACAACATAGATCTTCTACAATTTTCTTTCCTCCATTATTTTCTTGATTCCCAACTTGAAATATTGTGATCTTCATAAAGTAACTTTTTTAGGCATATTTTGGAGATATTTATAGTGATAACATATGTTTTGAGGGATGAGAGCAAGGCGAGAATGGAATTCCGGCCATAGTTACTTGTTAGTGGAATTTGTGATTACCCTTTGGAGGAGGAAGAAGAAGATATGATAATTAACATCGCATATCATCATTGTTAAATTTGATATCAGAAAGAGAGTAACGGAGGGACCAAATTAATTAACGTTTTGAAAAGTAATAGATTATTTTAAAATTTCTGTAAAACTAAGGATTAGATTAATACAAGTGTACAATTTCAACAACTATATTGAGTATATTTACTCATTTAGAAATCTTAGTTTCATGGTCTTGAAAGGAAAATATTCTATCACTTCAGATTGAAAGTGTGTTTGATGTTTGACATTAACATGATACTAGCACATGTGATTATGTTCAATCACTTCTATTTTGTCTATTATTATTAATGTCATCGTGTAAGTGTTAATGTTATGTTTTTTGTCCATGTCATTGGCATTGCTTCATATATTTATATATTGTTTTGTTGTTGTTTCATTATTCAGCTACAACATACAATAACATGAGGAAGCCTGTGACCAACAGCTCAAACTATTTTGCCAATCCACATGAAATGGGAGTTGGTGAAATTAATCCGCTTAAAGCTCTCAATCCTGGTTTAGTCTTTGAAACAAGTGTGGTAGACTACATTAGATTCCTTTGTTATTATGGCTATTCAAAGAAAAATATAAGGTCAATTTCAAAGACAAATATCACTTGTCCAAGGACCTCTCGAGATCTTATATCCAACATCAATTACCCATCAATCTCTATAGGAAAACTTAAAAGGAAACAAAAAACAAAAGTGATCACAAGAACAGTTACCAATATAGGATCACTTAATGCCACATATGTTGTAAAGGTGCATGCACCTCAAGGATTGACTGTGAAGGTCATCCCCGACAAACTTGTGTTTTCAAAAGGTGTTCGAAAAAGGAACTATAAAGTATCATTCGATTGCAAGAAGGCTCATGGTGGATACAATTTTGGGTCACTAACATGGCTTGATGGTCAACATTATGTTCACACAGTATTTGCAGTTCAAGTTGAATAAATATGTGCATGCACACCCAATAAGTTGAATAAAATGGTTTGATTGTGTTTTATTTAGTTTGTAATAAGATGCATTCTCGACTGGATAAACGATATAGAAACTTATCTAAACCTTTGTTTTGATACATTTTTATAGTTTTTCATATAAGAGAGTTTTGTGGAGAAAAATTGTTGGAGTAAAGGAAGTGTTTATGTAACAAGGCCTTTTCAGAAATCCAAAGAGAAGAAAAATTATAAGCAAGAAATATACTTAATATATACCAGATTTATCTTTTTCTTTTCTTTAAAAGGTTTTCAAAATTTATTTTAAATAAAACCTAAAATATAGTACACATAAAGAATAGACACCACTTATACATTTTTTTACATAAAAATAAAATTTAGTAATTTAAATTAAAACAGTAATTGATCGAGAATAACACACATATAAAATTGTAAAAATAAAATATAATGAATTTGTGACAAAACTCTAACATCCAAATTAATAGTATAAAAGACAAAATATCTATAAATTTGACAAGATTAAAGTGATCGAAATACGATATGTAAATTTGAACAAAATGAACAACACAATGAGACAAAAAAATCAAATTCACACTTAGTTGGTGAGAAAATAAAAAAACACAATTAAAAATTTAATTTATGTGAAAATCACTTATTTATATAAAATGATAGAAAAAAAACGAGACGAGTGATTTTGAATCTATTAATAATCTTAAATCACCTCTCATCTATAACGATGAAGATAAAACAAAAGATAAATAGAGAGGAGATGACACCAAACAGGACCGACTTAAGGTAGTATCCCTAAAACAACTGCAAAAACAAAAATTTATAAATAAAAATATATCAAATTTTAATATTTTTAAAATTAAAATTTAATATTATCTCAATAATATTAAATTAATTAATAAAAAATATTACATAGTATTAATTATATTAATTTATGATGTGATATTAAAATTTAAAAAATCCATTTTATATTTTACATTAAAATTCATATTATGTTGAGTCCGTCGTATGACTAAACCTTGACACAGATATAATCAAACTTTTACAAATTTAAAATTTTGATTGCATCTAAATATCTTACGGTTCCACTTGGAAAAAATAAATTTTTCTTTTACAAAATAACTAACCTACAAATAATCACTAATTGGTCAAACACTAGAAATATTCAATATACGTGAATTAATTTTGCATGATTAAAATTGATTATTAATAAGTTAATTTTGTAGAATTAGTTAAAAATAAATTGATTCTAAAAAATTTTATATTTGAATATATCAAATAAAAGTGAATTAAACAAAACTTTCAATATAAAAATTATGGTTAAACACAAAAGCACATAGAACACTTCTAAACAAAAATTATATTCTTTTAATCTGAATTGTGTTTTCTCCAATAAAAATATGATTTTATAAAAATATGTGTGAATTTGATAAAGATTTTCTAAGATAGAAGCAGCTCTATCGGCGTTGCGCTTGTCTGCGTAAATTCTCAATGCAAGTCAAATCACATTTTAAAGTCCAGCTAATCTGATTGCAGAGAGACAAATTAATAATAATATTAATTAGACTATGACTCGCGCGTTCCGCGAATATTTTATAATATTACTTTATTGATTTGTAATAATAGAATATGATAAAAAAAATTAAAATAAGAGAAAATTATGTTTATCAAAATTATCTAATTTAATTTTTAAAATATTTTATAAAATTCATATGAAAACTTATTATATAGAATAATTGTTTGACTCATTTTACTTTGATTGTTAATTTATTTTTCAACATATAATAGTACTTGTATTTGTTTGATGAAATAAAATGTAAAACACAAACCCAAAAATAAGATGTAAAAATTTTAAAATATGATTGACTATTTAATATTTTTTATTTAAAAAAAATGTTAATGTTGAATTATATTGTAGCGTAGTCTAAATTTATTTGTTTTATTAGTATTATGTTTTAATTGCGACTATGAGAAATTGTTGTAAAAAAAAATTGTTGAATATATTTCATCAAGAGTTTGAAATTTATTTTATTACAAATTTACATATACTTTAAATTAATTTTAGGTACTTAAAAGTTTTAACTAATTATTTGTGCAATTGAATTATAGTTATCTTGATATATACGAAAAATAAATTCTATTAAAAAATAATTTAATTTTATGCAATATTTAATTTATCATTTATTTTTTAAAATTCAAATTATCATTATAATATAAAAAGTTAAAATCAAAATATAGCATTCAATTATAAATAGAAAATTTAGTTATTGAAAGTTTAGTGTTAACATATTTTTTTAGAATACATATTAGTAAACTTTTTTAGAATACGGATCAATATGGCCTAAATTGTAGCTGCGATGCCGCTGCAGAGACTTCAAAATCCGTAATATTACGACTGCAATTGTGGTTACAGGCTGAAATTTAAAACTACACTAATTAAACTCTAACTAACTAATATATTCTAATAACCTCTATTATAGGAAACCAATTGCGACAATTCTTCCAACAGCAGAAGTTCATAGATACAGGCCAGCACCAATAGTTGCATCTTTTGTTCATTATATTTTTTAATATATTTATATATATTATAATTTTAATTAAATTTGTATATTTTAATAATTTAAAGTAACTTTTTTAATAAATTTTCATATATTCGTATTTTATGATTATTTTTAATAAATTTGTGTGTTTTATGTCAAATAGAATATATATATTTTTATTTTATAAAATAATAATATTAATAATATTATTTAATTATTTAATTTATTTATTCTCAAAATTCATGTGATATTTTTTAAAAAAATATTGAAAATGAAAAAATTATTACATATGTTTTTATTATATATGTATTAATTTAGTTTTGATGTATTTAAATGTATTGAGAAATAAATTGAAAGTAATT
>JBBPBS010001102.1:11876186-11965905 GCA_037974835.1 Cicer judaicum | reverse complement strand
ACATTAATGAGTAATTGAATTGAATTGAATTGTTACTAAAATCATTACTCACCATAACTGGAATAATATAAATTATTATAAAATAATTTATATACTTATAATAAAATAACTTATAAAATAATTTGATAATAATATAAATTATAAATTATTATCAAATTGTAAAATAATTTATAAATTTATTATAAATAATTATAAAATAATTTTCAAATAATATTATCATATAGATTTTTTAGGAAATGTAAAGTTGATTAATGCAGAAAAAAAATCGTATTAAGTAGTAATGTAGATTTAATGTGAAAGATTTAAGCAAATTTAATGAATAATAATATGACGTTATAAAATAATAATGTAGAATTAATTTAAAAATTTTGAGTAAAAGTTAAGAAATAATATTTAAATAGGAGATATAATATAAAATAGTGAATGATGTATATATTTTAGAGAAAAACAATTTAGAAAATGAGTAGAAGCTCTATGGAGACGTACGCGTAAGCTTTTCAGCCTAAATAGAAAATGTTTGCATAGAATAAATAGTGTGAGGTGACAGTGGAGTCTTCTGTTTTAAATATATATCTGTTTTAAAAATATAGCAGAGAACGCAAAAAATAAAGAAAAGAGAGTAGGTAAGAAAGAGAAAGTGTCTTAAAACAGTCGATGAGGCTAAGACACCTTGGCATTGAATTCAATCAATGTTGTTTCTACGTTGACTTTGAGGAGCAGTAAGGAAACTGATCTCTATCTAATCGAAATAATAATGGGTGTTCAATCTACTTTCACCTACGATGTGTATCTGAGCTTCAGAGGTGAAGATACACGATTCAGTTTTACTTCCCATCTCTACGCTGCTCTCAATCAAAGAGGGATCCATACCTTCACTGACGAAGCACTCCTTAAAGGAAAGGATATATCTCAATCAATTTTGGAGGCAATCGAAGAGTCTAGGATCTTCATCATTATATTTTCCCACAACTATGCCTCTTCTAAGTGGTGTTTGGAAGAACTCACCACGATCCTAGATTACTATGAAAAGGGGAAGAAGAAAAATGGTGCAAAGGTTTTACCAATTTTCTATGACGTTGATCCTTCTGATGTGCGAAACGGGAGAGGAAGTTATGGAGAGGCACTGTATAAGCATGAAAAGATGTTCAAGGATGACATTGAGAGGGTTAACAAATGGAGGTTATCTCTACGCACGGCGGCTAGCCTCTCCGGCTACCATTTCCAGTATGACTTCTTCCCTCCCTTAACTTATTTCATTTTGTGTTTTTCATTTTTTTATGTTAGATGTTAGGAAAAAATACACGTATATAGTCTTTTTAAATTTATCTCTGTTGTCGGTTTAAATTAATTTTATCATGATTTGATTTTTAAGTTATATTATGTTTGCTATGTTAATACTTTATCTGAATAGACAACAATTAATTTAATTGAAAATTTCTAATAATTAGAAACTCTATCAAATATTGTAACAATATGTTTTTCATATTAATTCTTCAAAAAACATGTATCAAATCTTATAACTGATTTATATATTGATTTTCTCCATAACAATTTAAATACATGTATAGTCTTGAAAATAAAGTAATAAAGGTGTATCTACATAATCAATGTTTTTAATTTCTTTCACATGCAAATTAGTTTGGATTGACAATTTTTTGCAATATTTCGATTAAAACTTAACATTTTATGACAATAATTCGAAAAAATTTCAAACTTAAATAACCGCCCCTGCTTAATTTATATATCTTAAAGAGGACTTCTATAGTATATTTACAAATCGATATGTTTTGATACTATCAAATTAATTGATCAATAGTTGAATGACATGACTCTAATGAATAAGTGTGAGTGTGTGACTAGATTATAGATTTAACACCATAAAAAATTTTAAGTTTTGCACTTTGGGTCTCTTTTGATTTGTTATGATTTTTAATTATGAAAATAGTTTATACAATTGTTGGGTTAATAAAAAATAACTTAATTATTGGATAAAATTTTGATAATATCAAATACACTCTTTTTTTCTTATATTACAGTAGAAGTTATCTATCTTAAAGGTTAATAGTGCAAATGAATGTAACTTAAAAGGACTGACTCAGAAAAAAATAAATATAAAAAATTTAGCAAAAATTGAGTTAAACTTAGGACTAAAAGTGTATTTTTGCCTAGATGTTAAGATTATGTGAAAATATTTTATGTTTTTATTTTCTTAAATGTGTGATCATTTTTACTTGATCAAATACTATTAAAATAAATATTATTATAAAGAGAAGATGTATTTATGAAAATAATGAAAACATGTTTTGCCGTATATGTACTTCTAAAATGGTGAAGTATTAGTATTGGGTACTTATCTCTGGTACTGGTACTCATACCATTGTTTTTGTTAGCTACCAAGTTGTTGTTTGCACAACAAGAAAGCAGAAAAAGACACTAATGAATGAATGACAAGATTTGTATATTGCATGGATTGACAATCCTATCTATACATGAGTTATTCTTACACAATCAAATTAACCAACTAACTGATTGATTAGTTAGTTGGTTACTAAATTCAATTATTACATTATTTAAATTACAAGTCATCCAATACTTTTCCTTAATTCAAGTAGTTAAGTGAAATTACACAGCATTTGTCTTAACTCTTCAAATATGTTTTTCCTCAATGCCTTGGTCATTATATCAGCAACTTGCACATCAATTTGACAATATATGAGTTTAAACTTGTTCCTTCCAACTTGATCTCTTAAGAAATGAAACCTTGTCTCTATGTGCTTGCTCCTTCCATGAGATACAAGATTATTCTCTAGATTTATGGATGAGATGTTGTCAATCAACAATAGCACTAGCATGCATACATCAATCTTTAGTTCCTCCATCAAAGCCTCAAGCCACAAAGCTTGGCAAGCTGGATAGCTGCCAACAATGTATTTTGCTTCACATGATGATAAGGCTATGACTTGTTGTCTCTTTGAGCTCCATGCTATTGAGGATTTCATGAATTTGAATACATAGCCTGATGTGCTTCTTCTATCACACTTATCTCCACACCAATCATAATTTGAATAGCCAATTAGATCCTCGCTTCCTTGCTTCAATTCTTTTGCAAACAAAAATTCCATGTTCTAATGTGCCTTGAATGTATCTCATGATTCTCTTAGCTGCAGTCTAGTGAATGTGCTTGGGATTATCGATGAATCTGCTAATGACACCAACACTATAGCATAGATTAGGTCTTGTGTTGCACAAGTACCTTAGAGATCCAACAACCTGTTTGAACTGAGTGGTATTAGCCAACTCCTCTTCTATTTCTTTTCCTAGCTTTGCATTGACTTCAATTGGAGTAACAACAGGGTTGCAGCCAACCATATTGTATCTACTCAAGATCTCTATAACATGTTTCCTTTGGTGCATCACCAGCCCTTCTTTTGTTTTGGTAAATTCCATTCCCAAAAAATAGGTCAACTTTCCCAAGTCTGACATCTCAAATTAATTCTTCATCATCTCCTTGAATTCTTCAATTTCTTTCTTGTTGCTACCAGTTACCAACATATCAACAACATATAGGCAAAATAAGAGCATTGCAGACCTTCTATCTTGTGTTTAATGCTTCACATAAACCCTATATTCTATTGTGCACTTGATGAAACCAATGTTGATTAGGAATAAGTCAATTCTTTTGTTCCAAGCTCTTGGGGCTTGCTTCAAGCTATAAAGAACCTTTCTCAATCTGAGCACCTTATTCTCCTTTCCTTAATCACAAATCTTGGTGGTTGAAAAACATACACTTCTTCTTCAAGCAATCAAATGTCTCAAATGTCCTATGACTGGTTTCTTACCACTCCAAATTTCCTCTGGCACTTTCTGAGACAACCTTTTTGTTGGACATTTATTTAAGATATACACAGCAGTTGATGCAGCCTCACCATAAAACTTGTTTGATAATTTCTTTTCCTATAACATACTTCTAGTCATGTCTAGGATGGCTCTGTTTCTTCTTTCACCCAGTCCATTATGTTGAGGTGTGTAGGGGGCAGTCACTTCATGTTCAATCTCCTTTTGTACACAAAATCGTCAAACTCATGTGAGGTATACTCACCACCTCCTTATGTCCTTAGCACTTTGACAGTTTTTCCACATTGTTTTTCAACTTTTACTTTGAAATTCTTGAACATTTCAAGTGCTTCATCTTTAGTCTTTATCAAGTAAATCCACAACATTCTACTAAATTCATTAGCAAATGTTATGAAATACTTATTACCTCTCAGTGATGGTACTTCAAATGGTCCACATATGCCACTATGAATCATTTCAAGACAATCCTTTGCCCTTGCTTGCACTTGTGATTTGAAAGAGTTTTTTGATTGTTTTCCTGCCATACGTACATCATACACCTTCTCAAGAACATCAATCATAGGAATGCCATTCACCATCTCGTTTGCTAGTAGTTGTTGCAAGCTTCTAAAATTCACATGGCCAGACTTTAAGTGCATAGCCAATTTTCATCAATTGAGTCCATTGCCTTCAAACATTGGATGTCTGTGTTGAGACAAAATCTCAATTTAATGTTTTGATGAAAACAAACAAAAAGTTAATTAAGAATTCTAATTATGATTCTAAGTGTTTTGGTATTTAACATGTGCATTTGAGTGTGTTAAAACAAGATAAGTATCAAACATCACAAATCAGATCAAAGGAAACAGTTCTGGAAAACGAAGATTGATCTTTAAGCTATTCAGGAAAACGAAGATTGATCTTGACCTTCTGTTGAGAAACGAAGAACGATATTCGTTTATGGCATAAGCAAAGATAATTTGTTTCCTTATAAAAAGATCAATCCTGGAAACAATATTCATCTTATATTCTCATATAGAATCAGCAAAAGATCAATCCAAGTCACTTTTGCTCCAGAATTTAAAGAATCAAAAGACATGCTTCAATAAAGGCATAATACAAGATCATTCTTCAAAAAGAGGCAAGTGCAAGTACAAGGCTAGAAGTAGTAAAGTACACTACTGATTTGAACTCTTCTAAAGCCTGCACACATGACTGAAAAACATGTACTCAAGACAGACAAACTGACACAATCATAGAGTACAAGTTAGTTCATCACAAACAAATCAAAAGATCAATCCTGGATCGATCTTGGATGCAGCTGATCACTCTTGCTTTATGACAGACTTTATTCAACAGCTCCTTCATGACAGCTGGTCCTTTTCCAACGACCATATGAGCTGTCTAAGCCTTCTTGGAGTCTATATATGCAGCTGCAAGATGAAGAACAAAAACACAACAAATAGCACCAAGCAAAAGATCAATCATTTTCAATCATACTCAAGTGTCTCAATATCTTTCTTATAGTTTGCTGTTTTGTTTTAATCTTTGTGTTGTAATCATTTACAACTGAGGTCTATTTACAAAATATATTTCTCAAACAAGAGTTGAGTAAATATCCAGATTGTAAATAGTCTCAAATCCACCACTTTGTAACTCAAGATTGTTTTGTCAAATCTTGAGTAAATTGCAAAAATCCTTTCATGTTTTGAAAGGTAACTTGTTAAAGCCTTTCCAAAACAATAAGGTAGAACTGAAGAAATCTTTTCTAGGTAGAAGAGTAGGAATTGTGTAAAGATCCAGATTGATCCATGAAAACCAAGAACAATCTTAGTTTGAACACTTAGTGAAAAATCTCACGGTTGTGAGGACGGGACGTAACCCAGATTGGGTGAACCAAGATATATCCTTGTGCGATCTCTCTATCTCTATCTCTATTTATTTATGCTTTACAATCAGATTTCATTTTGATAAAATTGATTTTACAGTTTTTTGTAACAAACCAAGATTGATCTTCAACAGTACCAAGATTGATCTTCATTATTACCAAGATCAATCTTGAATTAAATTCTTAATTTTAAAACAGAAATTTTAAAAAGGGGCAATTATAATTCAAACCCCCTTCCTTATAATTGATATTTCTACTTCAGTCTGCAACCTGCATGTTTATGAAAAAGGTTATGTTCTTTGAGAGAGGAACCTTCAGTATTAACTTCTTTTGTCCATCATACATCTTTAGTGCATCATCCTTCATTATCAATTGAAATCCTTTTTGAGTCAGCTGGCCTATCCTTTAGAATTGGGATTGAGAAGGTTATGCATTTGTGGTAGCCATCAAAAAAACTGGGTCTAAATATGAATCATCCTCCAGTGCAACACATGCCTCATCCTTTTTCTGTATTCCTTTTCCAACCTAGCATTCATAAGCAAAATGCCCAAACTTCTCACAATTGTAGCATTGTACCTTTTTCTTGTCAAAGTTATTTGATTTTCCTTTGAATTTACCAATTGCACTTCCTCCTTTGGATGAAGATTCAGACATATCATCATGCTTCTTGAACTTGTCCTTATTGTTCTTTTTCCACTTTTTTTTTTTTTTTTTTTTTTTTTTTTTTTTTTTTTTTTTTTTTTTTTTTTTTTTTTTTTTTTCTCTGATCTCCTTTTTCATTTATTTGTGCTGCCAATGCTTGATCCCCAACCTTTCCTCCATTCCTCTCATTCATCCTTAACTCCCTTGCTTCTAATGTTCCCTGTATTTCTTCAAGGTTGAAATGTCTTTGGATTCTAGCACACACAATGTAATCAAACATGATATGCAAGGATCTTAAAATATTCTCACATAACTTATGTTCAGATAATCTCTCACCACAACCAGTCATTTGATTTGTAATGCTCCTTAATCTTGAAATTAAATCTGATACCTTCTCTTGCTCCTCCATCTGCAGTAGTTCGAATTGCCTTTTAAGGGTTTGTAGTTTCACTTTCTAAAACTTTGCTCCTCCTAAATAGCACTTCTTAGGAATGTCCCATGCTTCTTTTGCATTTCTTGCATCAAATATCTTGTCAAAGTTGGCTGTATCAAGACATTGACGAAGGATGAATGTAGCTTTGTAATCTTTCTTCTTGTTTTCTTGAAAAATTGATTTAGGGGCTTCAGTTGGATTGGCTCCCAGATCATCTAACCCTTTTTCTATGATTTCCAAGTCTTCTTGAAATCCAAACAAGGCACAAATTTGTACTCTCCATCTATCCCAATCTTTTCCATCAAAGTGTAGCATGTGAGCTGTAAAATTTCCTTTTTTTTGCACTTCAACTCATCGTCACTTTACCCGTGTTTTAATCCTCACACTCCACTTGTGTGTTTCACTCTGATTTTGGATCGAAAAAAGTGGCTCTGAATACCAAATGTTAGCTACCAAGTTGTTGCTTGCACAACAAGAAAGCAGAAAAACACACTAATGAATGAATGGCAAGACTTGTATATTGCATGGATTCACAATCCTATTTATACATGAGCTATTTTTAAATTTTCTAACTGCAATCTATCTAACTAACTGATTGGTTAGTTAGTTGGTTACTACATTAAATTATTACATTACTTGAATTACAAGTCATCCAATAGTTTCTGAATTTATTTATTCTTGTAACTAAACACAATCTTTTACTTTTAAATTTTTATTGTGATTTTTGTATTATGAATTGAAAAATTTAACTCTTAGTTAAATTATATAAAAAATTATATTTTTATTGATGTACTAGTTTCTTGATTTTTTTTATAAATACTATTTCCTGTACCAATATTGTACTCATACCTATGCATGATAAGGTTTTTGACATTTTCATTGTTTATGGAAAGATAAGTAATTGTTCACTTCAAGAGAGTTTTTGACCTCCTTATTAACGAATAAAATTTAGAGTAGTTTAATTTGCATGAAAGCACATCACAACCATTCATAACCATTACTTTAAAGGTGGTTACACTATACAAGTCAAACATTTGTGAGCTTCGAACGATTAGTGTACATAAATTAAATCCTAAAATTTAACACATTTTCGAAAAGAAATGCTTTTTTTTTATAAGAAGTGAAAATGGAAGTGTTTTGTGTATCTTATGATTGAGTTTTGATTTTAAAGAATGGGTAATTGTTATTTGATGCAAAAAAAGAAAGTGAAAATGAAAGTCTAAGCATGTACGCATCTGATTATAAGTTCACACAAACTTCTCTGATTCGGCAGGAGGAGGGAAGGATACGAATCTAAATTTATTGAGAGAATTGTAAAGGATGTCTATAGCATGATTTGCCGTGTTTCTTCTTTACATGTTGTTGATTACCCAGTTGGATTGGAGTCCAGAGTGGATAAAGTAAACAAACTTCTTGATCTTGAATCTGATGTAGTCCAGATGGTAGGCATCTACGGTATCGGTGGGATTGGTAAAACTACAATTGCTCGAGCTATATATAATTCAATCAATCAACAGTTTGAAGGTTTTTGTTTTCTTGATGATGTTAGAGAGAACACAATTAAATTTGGTCTAGAGCATCTCCAAAAGACTGTGCTGTCTAAGATATGTGGAAATGGGAATTTTAACATTCAAAACGCAAAAGAAGGAATTTCCATGATTAGGAAGAGGCTCTGCCAAAAAAAGGTTCTATTGGTTCTTGATGATGTTGACAAAATGGCGCAACTTGAGGCTATTGCAGGAGATTCTAATTGGTTTGGTCCTCGCAGTAGAGTCATCATTACAACGCGGGACAAGCAATTGCTAGAAATTCATCGGGTTGAAATAACATATGGAGTAGAGGAATTAAGTGAAAATGAAGCTCTTGATTTGCTTAGTTGGAATGCTTTCAAGACCGACAAAGTAGTCGATCCAAGTTATGCACATGTTTTAAAACGTGCATTGACATATGCTTCTAGGCTTCCACTGGCTTTGCAAGTAGTAGGCTCCAATTTGTTGGGAAAAAGTGTAAAAGATTGGAGTGATGCATTGGATCAGTATGAAAATATTCCTGATAAAAATATCCTAAAGGTACTCCAATTAAGCTTTGATTCCTTGGATAATGAAGAGCAGAATATTTTTTGTGATATTGCTTGCTTCTTCAATGGGCATAAATTGGCAGACGTGGAAGACATACTCGGGGCTCATTATGCTTTTCCTGTGAAAAATAGTATAGGAGTGTTGACTGAAAAATCTCTCGTAAATATTGATGATGGTCTTGTGACATTACATGACTTGATACAAGACATGGGTAGAGAAATTGTCCGACAGGAATCACCATATGAGCTTGGAAAACGCAGTAGGTTATGGTTCTACAAAGATGTAATTCAAGTTTTAGAAGAAAATTTGGTGAGTTATTGATTGATATAAAGTGGTTTGATTTTTAACCTTTATTTATTTATTAATGGTTACATATGCAACAAAATATGATATTTAACCCCTGTTTCTAATCTTTTGTTGACAATACCAATATACAATTGTTCGCTTTATAATATGTGAGTTTGTAAGTGTGCATGTTGCGTTCCAAGCATATATACTTCTATTGTGATTAACATTGGATTTTTATTTTAAAAGGGTTCTAGTAAAATCGAAAGCTTATTATTGGATTTCCCCAAAGATGAAGTAAACTCAAATGGTGGAGAAGTAAATTGGGATGGAGAGGCCTTAAAGAGAATGCCAAATCTCAGAACACTTGTTATTAGAAATTGTCGTTTTAACAAAAGCCCCACACATCTTCCCAATAGTTTAAGAGTGCTGGAATGGATGGGGTATCCTTCACCATTATTACCATACGATTTTCATCCAAAGAAACTTGCCATACTCAAATTACCTGAAAGTTGCCTAAAGATAAGTGAACCAATTCAGGTAAGTGTTGTTTGTGTGTGTGCCCTATCCTTGTATACTAATAAAAGCAATCTAAATTCTTATGATTTTTCATTTGCCTTCTTGTTGATTTTTCTTTCTTTTTTTCATTGTAGGTTTTCAAAAGTCTGACTGATCTGGATTTCAGCTACTGTCAATCAATAACTCATATATCTGATGTATCTGGCCTCCCTAATTTAGAAAAAATATCTTTTAAACATTGTGAAAATTTAACTCAAATTCACGAGTCAGTTGGACTTCTAGAAAAACTTAGAATATTGGATGTTGTTCATTGCAAGAATCTCAGGGCTTTTCCACCCATCCGATTGATCTCTCTTGAACAACTTAATCTTTCACATTGCTCAAATCTTGAGAGATTCCCTGAAATATTGGGAAAGATGGAAAATATTACAGAGCTTCATATAACTGGAAGTCGTATAAAAGAATTGCCATATTCAATTCAAAACCTTACTCGGCTTCGAATATTGGAACTTCAATTGTGTGGAATTGTTCAATTGCCATGCAGCATTGTCATGTTGCCAGAACTTAGTTTTATGTGCATTTCGAGATGCCAAGGGTTGTCGTTATCCAAAGAGGACAAATTTGAAGACTTGGAATCCAAGTCATCAAAGGCAGAGCGTCTTATTTTGTCATATTGCAATATATCAGATGACTTACTTCCAATAGGTCTTACTTGGTTTGCCAATGTGAAAGATTTGGACCTATCAGGGAATAATTTTGAAATTCTTCATGAATGCTTCAAAGAGTGTTCCTCTTTGAGGAACCTTAAGCTGGATTATTGCAGGCGTTTACAAAAAATTACAGGGATACCATGGAAATTAGAAACATTTTCTGCAAAAGAATGCACTTCCTTGGAATGCCTGGACTTCACAGGAGAATTTCACTCTTTGATAAGTGAGCTTGTTTTGGATGATTGTTCGTTTTTACAAGAAATTAAAGGGGTTCTGCCAAACTTGGATAACTTCTCTGCAAAAAACTGCACATCATTGACTAATCAATCTACAAGCATTTTAATGAGTCAGGTTACTCTTTGATTCCTAATTAATATATTTAATTATTTATGGTGACTCCTATTTCAATTTCTTGATGGTGTTTGAGTGAGTTGATTATTATGGTATTTGTTGTGCAAATTAGTTGATGATGTAGAGCAGTATTAGGAAGATTTATGATTTGATGGAGTGGTTTGGTATACTTGCAAATACTTACATTACTTCGTAGTGCATGATGTCCATGCATTGGCTTTTATCACACTACCACAGCAATTGCTTATAGGTTTATAGACATTAACTTATTTTCCATTTCAAGATTGAAGTCTTCACTTTTAATTCATGCTGATGTCTCTAAACTTTATTAATTGACTTTTAACAGTTTGTGAACTTTTTGACCGACAGAAAACAGTAGAAGCTGGAAACAAGACGTTTTTTTTGCCAGGAACAAAGATTCCAGATTGGTTTACACACAGTATGATTGGAGAATCGATATCATTCAGGTTTCGTAAGAATTTCCCAGTAATTTATCTTTGTCTTGTTCTTGAACATGTGGGTGAGCAAGCTATCACTGTGACGTTTAGCCCTAGAGTGTTCATCAATGGCATTAAGCAGTCCCTTGGCAATCAGAAAGTCTATGAGTTCAGGATAGAAACAGATCACATTCTTTTGTTTGATATACAATTGCAAAAATTTGAAGATAACGCAGATGAGTTCCCTTCAAACAATAATTGGAACAATGTGGTGGTTTCATATGTTGATCATATTAACAACAATGGGGTCCCAATTAAAGTGGCTGCTAAATATAGTGGAATTCATATATCTCAGCAAAGAAGTGGTATTGCGGATATTCGATTTACCAATCCTCTGCAGTCATCGCTAAGTGTGAATTTGAATTCAAATTCAATGGAGGCACACCAAAGATTACAGGTAAAAATATGTCTTCCCCATTCTCTTCTCTTTTACTCCATTCCTATCTCACTCAACTAGTTTTTTTAACCCTTCTTCTGTTTTGTTTATTTATTTTTTCAGACCGCAGCAGAGAGACCCTTGAAAGACCAAACAAAGATATTATCTTTACCCATTTTGTCATCGGCCAAACTTCAACCTCAAATCGCTAATGTGGAAAAAGGTACGAGCACTAAACCAAATGTTCCAACTAAGTGGTCTTTGGAGGATGTCATAGGAGAAACTTCAGAGAGACTTCAAGAGGAGGAAGTTCATCCTACTACTATTCCAAATGACCCTTTTGTCATTCAAAGTTTTCGTGAGAGTGATGATATTGAACTAGAAGCAGTATCCTCTTGTGAAATTGAATCTGAAGAATCTTCCTCAGAGACTGAAGGTTCTGACTCAGATGATCCCTTTGACTGTGTCGATATAAGACTCGGTATTAGTGCCAAGGAAACTATATTTTCTCGATCAGGTTATGAAGATGCTTCATCTGGATCAATTAGAGAGTCTATTAATGCCTTGGAGTTGATAATTGTTAAAGAGTTATCTGAAGTCTCTTGTGATCCTGACACACAGTCTAGACTTCATCAACTGTTAGATGTACTGAGTACTAGCAGCCACTTTAAGGTGAGTGTAGAGACGATGGAAGCTATTGTGGAGTTGAAGAGAAAGGCCTTTTTATCATTCCAAGAATTCCAATCCACTGTTGAGTCTGTCAACAAAATGAAAGATTTTGAGAAGCATCTGGCCAAAATTAAAGAGGAGACTGTTGCAGGCAAGATTCGAAGAAAGGACCTCAAAAACTCAATAAAAGAAGTTTCTTTAGACATCAGGGCCGAAAATAGTAGGAAAAAGGTGTTAGAGGAAGAAATTGGAACTTTAAGAATACAGCTAGCTACCAAAGAAAGGGACCTTAAACAATTTGCGTTGAATCTTAAGAACCAGGAGGGAACACTCTCAACCTATTCAACAAGTTATGCTTCTCTCAATGAGCAAGCTCAAGCACTATTTAAAAAAGCTGATGATCTACTTTCTAAGAGCAGTGGGGTAAAACGTGAGGGTGAAGCCGCCAAAGTGAAGCAGAGTAAGCTCAAGGAGACATGGTCTATTGACCTAACCAACCAATTCAACAAGATTAAGAATAACATTATTGACCTATTATGAGTGTGATGGCTCCATCACTACAACACCCACATTACTCTACACTTTCATCTTCCTTCTCCCATTCAAAATCAATCCCTATACCACCATTCCCTCCCTTGTTCTTTCTCATCTGATCCAAACCCTTTAAATCTACTCTTCCACTTTTCACTTTCTCAAGTCTCAATAAAACATCTATCAACATCCTTTCTCCATTTCTTCATCTTTGCTCAAATCCATGATAGAAATATGATTCTAATTCATTTTTGGTTTGGAGAAGATGTGGGCTTAGGGTTTTATTTTTGGTCATCTTTTAGAAGGTGAGCATTCCTCTATTTAATCTATAAAAACTTATATTCAAAAAACACATATATGTATATTTCTCTTGCATTATCATGTGAACTGAACGGAATTTGATTGAGTGCTATTTTTTAGCTTGTTGATGATGTATTGAAGTGGTGTGGTTGTATGATGTTGGGTGTGAATTTAGTTTATATATATTATGTGGTATGTAAAATTTTGCATGTAATAACATATTAGAGTATTTGGTATGTCAATATAAGAAAATGGAAATGTTTGAAATTGTGCTTGTGAATATGTGCCTCAAATCTTTTAACTAAAGTTGGTTAAACTTTAGTGGTTGTTATAACTACCTTTAGTCAAGTTAGTTATGATAGGTTATAGTTAATTTGCTCTTGTATACTATAAATAAATCTGTAGAATTGTAGCAGTAATGGGGTTGATGTATGTAATAGCTGAAAACTGAGAGTTAGAGAGGTTTATGCAATTCATGATTCATAGAAATTAAGAGAAGAGAGAAAAAACAAATAATAGAGATTGAGTGAAAAAGCTAGTATTGTTGGTTTAGAAACAATGATAGATACTAAACGATCAATCTTGAGAAGACTTTAATCTTGTAAAGTTCAATTAGCAATAGTGGATTAATTTTGCTTGTTTTTGCGTGACGTAGGTATCATCAATTAAGACTAAACACATAAAGATCTGGGTGTCATTCTTCTCCTATCTTTCTTTTATTTTCTTTTACTTTGATTTTGAAAATTGGTTTTCAAAACAGAAGAAAGGAGAACGATAAATAGTCTCCGTTTTCTGGTTTTCAATTATGTTCAAGAATGTTCTCTGTTTTGAGCAGAAAACCAAGAACGTTATTCGTTTTCGTTTTTATTTTCTACAATTGTTTGTCTTTTATTTTGTTGCTTAATTCTTGTTGCAGATCCCAAAATATTGTTTTAACAATTGGCAACGTCTGTGAGAAAATGGAGCAATAATGGTTGGAACCACAAAGGTTGGCATTGAAAAGTTCAATGGATCAAATGACTTTGGGCAATGGAAGATAAAGATGTATGATGTTTTGGTACATTAAGGTTTGGTGAAAGCGTGAAAGGGTGAATCAGCTCTTCCTGCAACAATGTCTACTCAAGAAAAGGAAGAACTGATTGAAAAAACAAAGAGTACTGTCATCTTATGTCTTGGAGACAAAGCTTTGAGGGAAGCTGCAAAGGAACCAATAGCAACAGCCTTATGACTTAAACTTGAATCTCTCTACATGACTAAATCAATTTCAAATAGGCTCTTCTTGAAACAACAATTGTTCTCTTTTAAAATGGATGAAGAGAACCCTGTTACAATCAAACTTGCTGAATTTAACAAGATTCTTGATGATTTAGAAAATTTAGAAGTCAAGCTAGATGATGAAGACAAAGCTCTTATCCTACTTAGAGCTCTAACAAGTTCATATGAACACTTCAAGGATGTTATCATGTTTGGAAGAGAACAAACAGTTACTCTTGAAGAAGTGCATACATCTATCAGGACAAAGGAAAGCTATAAAAGACTTGAGATCAAGAATGATAATCATGCTAAAAGTTTGAATGTGACCAAAGGAAGAACTGACAAGAAATGATCAAATGGAAATAAGCATAGATCCAAATAAGCATAGCTCTAATTTGCATAATCTACTATAATATGGTATATGAGGTTAGGACATGTAAGCGAATAAAGCTTAATTGAGTTATCAAAACATGATTTGTTTAATGGTGACAAGATTGAAAAATTGGAATTTTGTGATCATTGTATTATAGGAAAGTCTAAGAGGGGTAATTTTGGTGTTGGCCAACACAACACCTCTAGACCTTTTGAATATTCTCATTCTATGTGGGGTCCTTCAAAGGCAAAGACTCATCATGGGTGTTCTTATTTCTTAACCATCATTGATGATTATTCTAGGAAAGTATGGATCTATCTCATTAAAAATAAAAGTGACACTTTTATGAAAATGAAAGAATAGCATATGCAAATTGGAACTCAAAAGGAATATAAGATGAAGTGTTTAAGAATTGACAATGGCCTGAAGTATCTTTCAGAGCAGTTGCAGGGACCTAGGTATTCAAAGACATAGAACAGTGGTAGGCACCCCTCAACAAAATGGCATTGCTGAAAGGATGAACAAAACAATCTTCAAAAGGGTCAAATGTATGATCTTGAGTGCAGGACTGCCTAAAACATTCTGAGAATAACCTACAGTTACATCAGTGTATTTGATCAATAGATTCCCTTTATCAGCTATTGGATTTAAGACACCAATTGAGATGTTGAATGTCAAACCAACTAACTACTCAAATCTGAAGGTATTTGGTTCCTTAGCATTTGCTGACACAAGGCAAGATAAATTAGATCCTAGAGCAATCAAATGTGTTTTCATTGGATATCCTAAAGGAATAAAAGGTTATAAGTTGTGGAGGATTGACCAAGGTTTACCTAAGTGAATCATATAAAGAGATGTAGTGTTTGATGAAACAAGAATGTCCATGATTGACAAAGAACATTCTCTGTTTCAGTTCTACAGAAACGTAGAACATTCTTCATGTCAGTGTTGAGGAAATGAAGAACATTGCAAAAACGGAGAACGTTCTTTATTTGACAATGCTTCAAACAACAATACTGAGAGTGTTCAGATTGAGGTGGAGTCACCTGAAGATCAAGAGATTAATCATGAAGACATAACTAATAAATTACTTGATGGTAATGCTGCAACAGAACCAGATTTGGCCAATTACAACTTGGTAAGGGATAGAGAAAGAAGAATTATCAAGCCTCCAATCATATATGGTGAAGCAAATTTAATTTGTTATGTTTTAAGTGTTGCTGAAGATCTTTAAAGAGATGAACCAAGCAACTACAAGGACACCATTAATAGTGAAGACAAAGAAACTTGAATGGCAGCTATGAATGAAGAGATGCAGTCATTAGAAAAAAAATCAAACCTGGATTTTGGTTGACATTCCTAAGAGTCAAAGGGTAATTGGATCAAAATGGATGTTTTAGAGAAAGGAAGGCATTCAAAGTCAAGAAAAAATAAGGTTCAAAGCAAGATTAGTTGCAAAGAGATTTTCTTTGCTTGAAGGAATTGATTTCAATGAAGTATTTGCACCTATTGTAAAACATTGTTCAATCAGAATTTTGCTTTCAATTGTAACTTAACAAGACTTGGAATTAGAGCAGCTAGATGTCAAACAACATTTCTACATGGTGATCTGGAAGAAACCATTTATATGCAGCAACCTGAAGGATTTGCTAAAGGCATGAACAAGGTTTGTCTTCTTAAAAAGTCGTTGTATGACTTATACCAAAGTCCTAGATAATGGTACATAAAGTTTGATGATTTCATGATAAGAACTGATTTTCAAATATGTAGTTTTGGCAGTTGTGTTTACATTCTGAAATAGAAAAGTCAAGAACGTTCTCCTGCTCAAGAACATTCTCCAGTTTTTTAGGAAGGTCAAGAATGTTGTCCAACTTACCTATTACTCTGTGTGGATGATATTCTTCTTGCGCGCTCAAGTAAAAACCATATTAAAAGGCTCAAAGTTGATATTAGTAATGAGTTTGAGATGAAAGAACTTGGAGAGTTCAAGAGAATCTTCGGTATGGATATAAAAAGAAATAGAATGAAGGGGGAACTTATTCCTTTCACAAGACACATCATTCCTTATGCTAGTAGAGTCAGCAATATAATGTATGGAATGATCTACAACAGGCCAAATTTGGCTTATGTTGTGAATGTTGTCAGCAAATTTATGATTGATCCAGGAGCATTGCATTGGTCATCACTCAAGTGGATTATAAGGTACTTAAATGGCTCACTAACAACAAGTTTAAAGTTTAAAAAGACTCATGGCAAGGAACCAATCAAAAGATATGTGGACTCAGATTATGCTGGAAACATGGACACTAGAAAATCAATTTCTTGTTATGTTTTCACTCTATATGGGACTATTGTAAGTTGGAGAGCAATTACACAGTTGGTGGTAGCACTTTCTACAACTCAAACTGAATTTATTGCTCTTATTGAATGTGTTAAAGAAGTTATATGGACAAAAAGATTGATTGGTGAACTAGGAGTAAATAAGAAATGTGTTTCAATTTATTGTGACAGTTAAAGTGTCATACACTTATCTAAGCATCAAGTGTATCACAATAAGTCTAAACACATTGATGTTAAGTTTCACTTCGTAAGGGACATGATTGATTCAAAGGAGGTTTCAGTAGAGAAGATTACAATTGAGGACAACCTTATTGATGCATTCACCAAATCACTTTCACAAGCTAAGTTCAAGCATTGCTTGGACATAGTTGGCTTCTACAAAGAGTATAGCTGAAGCAATGGTAGAAAGGGCAATGATGGAGTTATTCTTATATTGAGTTAGAGTGGAGAATTGTGAATATCTGCCTCAAATCATCTAACTAAATTTGGTTAAGCTTTAGTGGTTGTTATAACTACCTTTGCTCAAGTTAGTTATGATAGGTGGTTATAGTTAGTTTGCTCTTGTATAATATAAATAAAGCTGTAAAGTTGTAGCAGCAATGGAGTTGATGTATATAATAGCTGGAAAACTGAGAGTTAAAGAGATTTATGCAATTCATGATTCATAAAAATTCAAAGAAGAGAGAAAAAGGGAAAAAGAGAGATTAAGTGAAAAGGCTAGTATTGCTAGTTTAGAAACAATGATAGATATTAGGAGATCAATCTTGAGAAGACTTTAATCTTGTAAAATTCAATTAATAATAGTGGATTAATCTTGCTTGTTTGCCTATGACATAGGTCTCATCAATTGAGACTGAACACGTAAAGATCTAGGTGTCATTCTTCTCATATCTTTCTTTAATTTTTGTTTACTTTTAATTTTAAAAACTGGTTTTTGAAACTGTAGAAAAGAGAACGATAAACAATCTCTGGTTTCAGATATGTTCAAGAATGTTCTCCGTTTTGTGCGAAAAACCAAGAATGTTCTCCGTTTTATGCGGAAAACCAAGAATGTTCTCCGTTTTTGTTATTTTCTCTATAATTGTTTGTCTTATATTTTGTTGATTAATTTTTGTTGTAGATCCTAAAATATTGTTTTAACACTGCTCCATATATATGCTTTTATTAATTGTATAAATAATTAGAGTAAATGAGTCGAGTTGAAGTATGTGAGTTGTCCATTGTTTGATGTTGTTGTCTCAAATCTGTATAAACGTAGGTTTAATGTTTGTTTATAACCTTTTTCGTTGTAATCATTTTTAATTGATTCTTGTTGATTTGGAAAGAGTAAAAGAGTTATAATTGGATTTAACAGAGTATTGTCAATTCCCTTCGATTTAAACCCAAGTTATAATTGGATTTAACATAGTATTGACAATTTAAACTGCATTACAAGTTGTGGTATAATACTAGTCTTATTTTTGTACCTTTGTGTCTTATTTTAATAAATTTTACTAATTATACTCATAAACTAGACAACTTAAGTTTTTTACTCAAATGATTTGTTGATTGAGTTAAATCGACCTGTTTTGTATTTTATAAACAAATTGGCAAAGGTGGGTCCCTTTTATTAACGATTGCAGTCAGATATTCGTGACTTTAATTAAGGATTACACAACAATGACTTGGATATCATTGATGAAATTCAAAAGTGATGATCTAAGTTTAGTTGTGAGATGTTTCCAAAATATTATGTTTATGAATGTTTAAACGTTTTTCATTGACATAATTATGTTGTTCGACTAGTGATTGCGTGCAACTTCTAGGATATGAATCCAGACCATGTGTGAAAATGGAAACATTTCTTTCTTCCACCAGACACAATATTTCAATTAATATTGTAAAGTTTATGTATATAATTGCTTTAAATTGAAATGATAAAAAATCAAAAGTTGCATCTCTTCTTCAAGTGTCATGTAATTTTCTATAACTTTTATTATTCTGCTCGCAAAAAGGACACACGAATTCTGCTATTACTGAACTCTTCTTGTATTTCAAGAATCCTTCCATCATCTGCCAATGCTTCATCAACTGTGGTAGGCTTAATTGATGAGAGTGATCCAAACAAAGTGGTATCTTTTAATGATGATCTATCCCTCAAACGATCACTTTCACTTCCAACGAGATGAGATGACTTGTACTTCCATCCAAATCTTCCTTCTAAATTATCTTGACTATTTCTAACTTGATAATATTCATCCTCTAAAGATTTGTCATCTTTTGGTTTGTTTGCATTTGATTCATTTCGTTATACTAAAATTGCAGTATCCTCAACTTGCTTTAAATTTAAAGAAGGTTATGACCTATATGTTAACAGTTTTAGTTTCACTATAAAAACCCTCTTATTTCTTCTTTTTTGGTTTTAAGATTTGGAATTTGCATATTCTTTAATTAGAAGGTCTGGATGAAGGGATTTGAATTCCCATCCAGGTTTGTAGTCTTGATGAATTTGATTGGAGTGTTCAAAGAAGTCTCCTGATTCTGATTGTTAATCTGACACATCTAATTTTTTTTTTTTGCTGAGTATCAAATTCCTCCATTAATTTTGGAACTGATGATAATTTTGATTCTTCTAGTAGTTCTAGTTTTGTTGATATGTATGATTCTTTGTCAGTTTTGATTATGTTGATACTCCATATTTTTTTGATATTTCTGGTTCATCATATTGTTCTGGTTGTGATAGGCAATGTGTTGACCGATCCTTCTTCCACCAATGTCAGTTGGTTTCTATTTGTTAAGTCTTGGAACATATAACATTTTCCATTGATATATTGCAAGCATCCATTGATCATGCATCATGACTAGTGTTTCAATTTGGTTGCTTAGAACATCTGTAACATAATCAATTTTATCATTTGGTACCCAAATCTGGTTGGGTCTTGGTTTGTTAGTTCGTAAAGGTTTCTTGTTTTCCACGTGGTTAGCATATGACAAGATATTTTAGTGTGGCCTTTCTTATAGAAAATAGTACATAAATCATTAAAGGGAACAAACTTAGGTTAAATACATTTTCTTGAAATCCTATTCCTCTTTTACCATTCTTACTAACACCATAAATAATAGATGCATACTTGCTTCTTTGCAGACTATTATCAAGAAAATCTTGAAATACTTCTTCATGTTTATCAGAGTTACATGTGGTATTTTTAATTGATGCTGGATTATAATTTCTTTTAAGAGTTAGATTTCCAACCTTAAGTTCATCAATATCAGGTTTAATATTTGCATTTTTTGTTTTCAGTTCAGTAATACCAGTTTTCAGAGTTGTATATGTTTTAAATTCATCACTTTAATTCTTTAAAACATTCACTTTTTCAGTTAGATTTGTATTTTATTTCCCAAGTGTTTTCAGTTTTAATGACAATTTATGATTCTTATATAAAAAATCATTTATAGCAGTAACTAAATCATATCGAGTAAAATAAGAAAATACGTCAATTTCTTTATCTGTTGATTCACATCTAGAGTCAGAACATGTGTTGGATTCAGAGGCAGAGTTGGTATGAACCATTAGAGCTAAATTTGCTTTCTCTTAATCATTAGAGGATTCAATATAATTGTCCCACGTAGCCATCACACTCTTCTTTTTGGGTCTAGAATATTTTCTCTAATGTTTCCCTTTCTCCATATAAATTTGGACATTCAAACCCGATATGTCCAGGTCAATTTCATCCATAGTAGAGGATGATTTTCTTGTCATATTTATTATCATTTCCTTTGTCGGATTTCCTGAAATGTCTATTGGAAATTTCTTCTTTATGTTGTGCCGCATCTTCTAAACTTTTATGCATATAAACTTTAGTTCCTCTTCCTATAAGTCTTCATTATGATCATCTAAATAATCATCCTTTGATTCTACTGTTGCCTTCAGAACTTTCTTCTACTTGGATTTCAAAGCCAAGGTTGGTTGCTTCTTCTTGGGCTCATCCTCTGCAAGCTCAATTTCATATGATTTGAGAGAGCTAGTTAATTCTTCCATCTTAAGAGTATTCATATCCTTTGCTTCTTGAATGACAATGATCTTAGGTCTCAACTTGATTTTCAGACTCTTTAGTATGTTCTTCATACTAAGGAGTATGACTCTTTTCAAGTACCTTTAATCATGATACTAAAGTCTGGAATCTGGAAAAACATTGTTTCAATGTCTTCATCTTCTTCCATCTTGAACAACTCATTCTTTTTGACTAGGAGGTTGATGTAACACCCCATTTTTCAAAGTGAGGGTGTATTTTTTTTTTCAAAAGAAATTGAAATAAAACAGAGAAATAAATAAGGAAATACCTTTGGATAAATATTTAAGTCATTTCAATTTATAAGCAGCGGAAAAGTTTTTCGAATTATGAATCCAAAGTATTTACACCTAAAAAAAAATGGTACATGAAACCCATCGAAAATAAACTGTCATGCTGACAATATTAGTAAAGATACAATTTTCCAATTTAAAATAAACGCATTTCAAAATAAAGACATCTGTTCCCTCTATGTCAACCTAATCTGATCATTCTACAAAAAGAACTAAAAACTATACACCCTGAGTGATCTCCACGCGCCCCGTAAGATCCTCCTAAGGTAGCTCCAGTCAAGCATTTCCATCTATATCTCCATCCACAGGGTATGAAACGATAGGATAGTCCTGGCTCTCATCTGAGGGCAAAGCCCAGATTTCCACAATAGTTGTAAAGGGTCACCAACTGAAATTAACAATTAACACATAACATTTAAGTTTTCAAATGCACAAAATACCCTTTTCAACTTAGCATGCATCTTAAAAGGTTTTCCATATGCTAAAAGTTCATGCAATGCTTACCAAATGATAATGAAATCAAAATAAAGTTCTCAATCCATCAAGTAATACATAACTGACCAAAACATTGATAAATCAATTGAGCAATCGATTATCTAACTCAAAATAAAAATTTATACTGGGCCAATCGATTGGGCAAATCGATTTCCTGAATTTTTTTAGTGAAAACTGAACTTTGAACTTACATCAATCGATTGGGAAAATCGATTGATGAAGGTCTGAGCCCCTGTATTGCCAAATCGATTGGACAAATCGATTTCGTGAAAAACTGAGCCCCTGTATTGAATTCAATCGATTGGGCAAATCGATTTCGTGAAAGATTGAGCCCCTATATTGAATTCAATCGATTGGGCAAATCGATTTTCCCACTGTTTCTAAGAAAACTCATTACCAAATCGATTGGGTAAATCGATTTCCCTGTCAATTCTTCCAAAATTACATAATCAAACTCATTCACATTCAAACACAACTCCAAATCTTAACACTTAACAATTTCCACACAAACACCACGACAATTGGGTTTTTGAAATAGTTTTGAAATCAAACATGCTATCACACAATTCCAAAACATAACCCTTAGTAAAATCAACACAATCACAATGACATCTCAAGTTCAGATACTCAATAATAAACTTGAATCAACAAACTTACACACAATTTCAAAACATACTGCTTAACGGTTACAACGCAATACCCACACAGACAAGATGAACCAATAAATCACATGGCATCACCTTAACGCGACAATCCCAACACGGACAAGATGAACCAACAAATCACATGGCATCACCTTGACTCGACAATCCCAACACAGACAAGATGAACCAACAAATCGCATGGCATCACCTTGACTCGACAATCCCAACACGGACAAGATGAACCAACAAATCGCATGGCATCACCTTGACTCGACAATCCCAACACGGACAAGAGGAACCAACAAATCGCATGGCATCACCTTGACTCGACAATCCCAACACGGACAAGAGGAACCAAGATGAATCAACAAATCACATGACATCACCTTGACTCGACAATCCCAACACGGAAAAGATGAATCAACAAATCACATGACATCACCTTGACTCGACAATCCCAACACGGACAAGATGAATCAACAAATCACATGACATCACCTTGACTCGACAATCCCAACACGGACAAGATGAATCAACAAATCACATGACATCACCTTGACTCGACAATCCCAACACGAACAAGATGAATCAACAAATCACATGACATCACCTTGACTCTATCCACTATAATCGTTAAGTAAATGCAATATTAAAAGATTCTCCGTTTTTAATATTCATTTAACTTAAACGTTTTTCACAACAAACATTAAGTAAGCAAGACATTAAGAGATTCCCCATTCTTAATGCTCATTTAACTTAAATAATTTTCACAACACACATTACGTAAACAAGACATTAAGAGATTCCCCATTCTTAATACTCGTTTAACTCTAATGGTTTTCAAATTTCACACAAAACAAACTCACACATATTATCCAATTCAATCCAAAATTCACACCAAAACACATAAAACCATTTTTCCGCACAAAACACATCTCAAATTCTATAATTATCAAATATGAACACGTCGAATACGACGACACAATTCAGTACAATCCATCACTCAAACACAACAAAATTTCTTTTACTCAAAACATACACAAATGAGTTAAATTCATTTTCCCCAAATCAATACTTTAACCCTAACGAAATTCTTTTCCACACAACCACAAATAAGTCCCTAAATGCAAACTAAAAGTTTGGAAGGAGCCCTTACCTTCATGTTAGCTTTCACGTGCGATTACGATGCCGCGGGTAAATCCGGTAAAATCTTCCGTTCGCAACGCTGCTTCCAAAGTTGGTCCCCTAGCACCGTAGCGTGGTAGTGAGCAACTTTCCCTTCTATCTCTTTGCGAAACGAAGCTTAGATCTAGATGAAACGGGAAGGTTTGTGTTTGACGGTTTTTGAAATCTCTAACTCCGTTTTCGAATTCGAGAAGGAGGAAAGAGTTGGAAACTTGATCTTTCTCACCCACTAGCCTTGGGTTTCAATTTTCGAACTCGAAGGAAGCAAGAACAACGAAAATGGAGGAGGGGAGGAAATGTTTTACGCGAGCAGAGGAAGAAGAAGAAGTTTCTGGTTTCTTTCCTTTCTCTTTCTTTCCTTTCTTTCTCTTTCTTTCTCTTTCCTTTTCTTTTTCTTCTCTTTCTCTTTCCTTTTCTTTTCCCTCCAAACAAATATCTATATATATATATTTATATATATTTTAATTAATTTTAACAATTACCTCAAAATATCTAGATATTTGTTAAATTACCATTTCACTCATAACGCATTAAATTCTTCGTAAAAGATTCACCGAAGTTAATTTAATTTAATTTATTCATCGACGAGTAATTTTAATCGAGCGTCCAAATATCTTTTTGATCATATAAACTCCAAAATATTAATAACTTTGGCTAAAAAGCCTCCGAGTTCAATACCAAAAATACACTAAAATACATAAAGTATACTTTAAAATTATGGGTCTTACAGTTGACATTTACTTCTTGAACTTTCTTGTATCCTTCATGGGTCAGAATCAGACTATCATAAATACTTTTTGTTGTCTCTTTGTTGGTGCATTTGTCAAACTACTTGAAGGTGATTGCATTTATCATGAATGTTCTGGACTTATGATGCATATTTTTGTTGGCTAAACAAGACCAAAGTAATCAGAACGAATAAGTAAAGGCATAATGTAAAGAACGCAACAATTTATAGGGATTCACTACCAACATGGTAACTACGTTTAATCCCTTCCACTTGAAGGAGTTAATCCATTAAAGCCCCACTGAAATTTGAACTTACATTTGAAATGTTCCTAGTCACAATGACTTGGGTTCAATCTTCTCATCTTTAGCTTAGTATCGTCAAGTTGTTAAGGAAAGGCAGCCATTATCAGGTCAGATTAAAAAGTTCAATTAGTGTTTTCTAAACATTCAACTTAGTACCATCAAGTCGTTGAGAAAAACAGCCACTACCGAACTTGGTTATAAAGAGGATAACTTTAGCTTTTTTAAATAACTCTTCTCAAGAGGATGTTTACTAGTATTCTAAGAATTTTAACACTTAGAATAAAGTAATTATGCAGAGTGACTGTATATTGCAATGTTGTTGTTATTTTGTAATTTCATGTATTTTCTATTTTGCATTCTACAAGGAGAAATCACGTCCTTATATACATCTTTTTAGGGTTTTTGGCCTTTGACCCAATTGCACAAAATCAACTTGTATTTCATGAAGTTTCCATTGCAAGTCTTTGTAAGTTCATATAAGATCTTTCAACAAATTTGAAGCAAATCCATATAAGATATTCTAGGTATCTTGAAATGAAAATAGAAGTAACAGATGATGCGTTAAACAGAGGATACATAATCAAAGCATGTCTCATAGACCCCCATTAGACAAAATAGGTTCAAGGTGATTATTTGTAGAGGTTGTGCAAAGCTTTGTCTTCTTAGAGCAATGATATTATCAAATCATTGATTTTCATCAAAGAATATGACTTCTTCAGAGTATTGACTTTTCTTTAGAGCATTGATTTTATCTAAAGGATACATAACATATTAGAGTCAAACGATCAAACACTTGGTGTGATTGTCAGAGATAGAGGCAGTCACTTGCTTGTTGTAGTCTTCAAAGGCAGACGTACAAACGCTTGTTGAGGTCTTTAGAGGCAGAAGAAACAAAACATGTTGCATCCATCAAAGGCAATTGAAATAAGCGTCGCTTGCAACACCATAGTCAACTGAAACTTGTTTGCATTATCAAAGTCAACCAAAACTTGCTTCAACATAGCTGTTGGCAGAGGCGTGCATTACTAGACTTAGAGTGTAGAGTATAATCGATGTCTTGGTTTCCTTTATCTGGGTCCGGTCACCAGAGGATATAGCAAAATATCCTACAAATTCACTTGCTTTAAGAACTATACAATTGAAACATTAGTGCATTAAATTATTTCCACAAACAGATTTTGTTATCATCAAAACAAATAAGGTATAGTTTTTTATATCAACTTGGTTTCTAACATTATTGATGAGAAGCACTTACATTAAGCAAAAGTTGCCTCCTACACTATTGATTTTTAAATACCACTGCAGGTCTTTACCAAATGATATGATCCTAATAGTCATAGTTCACTTAAAGGATCGTTCTAGGTCGGAAACTTACAAATTTGAGTGAAAATCGCGTATAGCTGCAGAATGCGATAAACTGTGCTGCGAAACTCCGATTCAGCCGATTCCAAAATGAGGTGAAAGATGACGTTCTGAAACGCAAGTTAGGCTTTTGAATCACCGAAAACCAATAAATAGAACTTGAGATATGAACATAGGTTACTGATCACGAAAATTGGAAGAATTTGGGTATTAGGGTTTGATGTAAAGGAAACTCAAAATTAATATTCAACAAACAAAGCAAGAACAAAATGGCGCCACAATCTAGGGATTGATAAGCCAAAAAGAACGTCACAAGGATTAACAACCTTGATAAGTTCAAAGTGAATTCTTTCAAGAACTCTAGAGAGCAAAGTCTCACAAAATTAATATTCAAAAATCTGCCCTTCCATGAGGTTACAAATGCTTATTTATACTAAGTCTATCTCTAAACCTAATTGGGTCATAAGTGACACCATTCTCTAGGCCCATATGGGTCTTACATCTTTTTTTTTTTTTTAAACATAAACTTAATGTATGGAAGTAAAATATCTTCACCTACACATAACAAAAACTAGATCAATAATAAAACTATTACAATTCCAAATCACAGCAAACTAAGAATTAATAGAAACCAAATTAAAATAAATAAAGTTTATCCTAATTTATTAAAATATGAATCATCATTATGCTCTTGAGATCCTTATCACCAAAGCAATTATTGCACCGGTTGTCCCAAACTTTACAACAAATGAGGGAATGAAAAAATGGATGTATATTATGGTATGAGTATGTCTAATATGGATTTCTTAAAAAATGTCTAAGAGAGGATTATAATTACTTATCGTAAAAAAATTAATTGTATAATAATAAAAATTAGAGAGCAAATATTTAATTAAAACTTATCAAAAATAACAAAATCTACCTTTAGATCAAAAAATGTAAAGTATTACGAGAAAATGAAAAGTTATATTTTTCGATAATTGTTCTATTCTCATATAACATTTTTATGAAGAGTATTTTTACAGTACACTTATGTTTTTTACGAGATCAAGAAGACAAATTGTACTTAACTAAATTTTTAATAAATGTAAAGATTATTGTTTTTGTAATAATCAAGATCAAAATAATATTTTATGCCTGATTAATGATTGTTTAGTATTAGAGAAGATTAAGCGGTAAAAACATGTGATTATTTTGCCAAGTATACAATGATTTTAGTCTTTAAAAGTGACATGGAGTGCCACAATACTTGTCTTCGGAAGAAACTAAAATATTTTTTCAATCATAATTCTATTAATCATTTGTAGTTTTTATCGTTAACCGATTTCTTATTTTTCGTTAATTTTGTTCAAGTGTCAAACTTTTTTCATACATCATTTTGTGAAATGATAAGTAAAAAACTTTGTAATTCAACAAAATTATTGAAAAATGAGAAATCATATAATAGTAGGACATCAATGATTACCTTCAGCATGATTCTAAGACTTGAAATGTTTGATTTCTTCTAGACTTGATTATAACGGCGGGATACTAAATGTAAGATTTTTAGTTTTAAATTTTAATATATTTATTTTGATATATTTTTGTATTTAATTGATATGACATTAAACTCAATTTTACTTTATTTTGAGAATTAAGTACCAAAAATATATTTTATAAGAGTTTGTAATATGTTTAATATACGCTTATATTTATTTATAAATTTTAAGACCCAATTAAAAGTATTTATCAAAGAAATTAATACCGGACAAATTTTGCTAAAAATATCTTTAGTTGCTGAAAATTTTATCTGTTAATTGAGTTGCGACAAGAGTAGATATCTTTATCAAAATGATTGATATTTGTTTGGATTTGATTTTAAGTATAATATATATATATATATATAGAAGTTAGAAAGGAATGTAGGAAAGGAAACAGAGAAAGGAAAACATTACCTCCCTGCCTTCACGAGCGAACCTATTCATCTTCTCTCTTCATCTTCTTTTACTTTTTTTGCTTTCTTTTGCTTCAAGAAAAGAAACTCAAGGCTTAGTGGGTGAGAAAGAACAAATTTCCAAGCTACCTTCTTCTTATGTGATTCGAAAACGAAAAAAAACGGTGTTAGGGGTTTTCAAAACCGTCAATCACAAACCTCCACTTTTCTTTAACGTTTGAGCATCGTTTCGAGAAGTGATAGAAAGGAAAATTGCTCATCTCCCCGCTACAGTGCTAGTGAGCCAACTTCGGAAGAAACGCCATGAGCGAAAATTTTACCGGAATTAATCACGGTGTCGTAATCGCTTGTTAAAGCTACCGTTAAGGTAAGTACTCCTTTCAAATTTTTAGCTTGCATATAGGAGGCTATGTGTGTAATTGTGAAAAAGAAATTTGATGTATTTGACGTGTGAAATTGTAGAAAATGAATTTAATGCGATTATGTGAATTGGTGGAAAATGAATTTAAGTCATCTATGTGCGTTTTGAGTAAATGTAATTTGAGATGTTTGAGGTGTGTTTTGTGAAGATTAATTTGGCATGAGATATGTTTGAATTTTGTGGAAATTTATGGATGATTGACGATTGAGCTTGGTGTGATTTTTGTGGAATTTGAATTGATCGAATTTAATGTGAATTATGGATTAAATTTGATGTGTGGTGGTGGAAAATATATGTTTGAGTATGCTCCGTCTTGAATTTGAAAATCATTAGTGTTAAATGAGTATTAAAAATGGGGAATCTTTTAATATCTGCATTTACTTAAGGATTTTTGTGGAAAGAGTTAGAGTATGCTCATGCATTTCGTAGTACATGGTGACCGAGATGGTGCCATGGTGATAATGGTGACCGTGATGGGCCACGAGATGATGCCATGTGACTTGTTGGTTCATTTTATCCTTACGGGGATTGCCACGTCGTGTTTATCTGTGAGCAATTGCACTCCAGAAAACAATGTAAGGCCTGTGATAGGCGACACTTTAGTAAATCATGTGGGCCTGTGATGGGTGGCACCTTGATAATTAGTGTAAGGCCTGTGATAGGCGATACAATTATGATTTACGCCCATTTGAGGAGGGTTTTGATTGGAATTATGGAATTCATGCATTTTGGCATATACACATTGTATTAGGGTGTTTGGCACGCGAATCATGTTTGATATACTGTGATGATTGTATATGTATGCTCAGTTGTGGTTGTGATTGTGCCATAATTGGAAAGTGTGATTGTAGGATTTGTGCGAAAGTGTTGATTGATTGCTAAACCATTTAAAAGCTGATTTCTGCATTTTTCTACTGTTGTATTCGAATACAAGAAGGTTGTATTCGAATGCAGATGTCCTAATATTGCTATAGACTTATGAAACAACATTGTATTTGACTACAAGAATGCTGTATTTGAATACAATTGTGCTGATTTTGCTACTGACTTATGAAACAACATTGTATTCAAATGCAAGGATGTTGTATTCGAATACGACAGTGCAGTTTTGTTAGAAACTTTATTTTTCTACTTTGATTATGCATGTTTGGCATATGAAAACCCTTTCAAAGAGTATGCAAAGTTGAAAGGTTGTTTTAAATGTTATGTGATATTTGTTAATTTTGGTTTGTGACCTTTACAATTATTGTGGAAATCTGGGTTTTGCCCTCAGATGAGAATCAGGATCATCCGTCTAGTTAGTACCCTGTAGACGGGAAGGTAGTTAGGCATACCTGACTGATGATGTGTCAAAGGGAGATCACCCGGGTTGCATAGCCTTTTGTAGCATGATCAAATTGGGTGGTTGTATAGGGTCTAGGTGTGGATGTATTTATTTCAATTTTGAAGATTGTACCTATACCTCATATTGTCAACTTGACTTTTATTTTGATGGGTCCTTGTACCACTTTTTAATGCGATCTGGGAAAGTTAAAATTCTTCAGGCAGTGTTTTTGTACATGTGTCTGCCGAGAATACCCCAGGGGTATGAACTATGTCTGATAGGTTTGATAGCCCCAGTGTATTTTGCTGTTTAAATACTTTAGGTTTGTATTTCAAAAACTTTTTTTGCTGCTTGTAAATATTTGTCTGCTTTTGTCGTTATGTTACGACTTATATATTTTATCTAAAAGTATTTCTTTCTCTATATTTTTTTCTTTTTTAATTTTTAAAATTCGATTTTAAATTTTTTTTTTTAAAAAAATGGACTGTTACACTAAATGTTTTATCAAAGCGAGGGTTTATTCACTCATTGTTTTGTGTATTAATAGTGGAAAACATATTTTCTTCGACGTTTGAGCTTCGTTTCGAGAAATGATAGAAGGGAAAGTTGCTCATCTCCCAGCTACAGTGCTAGTGAGCCAACTTTTGAAGCGACGTCGCAAACGAAAATTTTACCAGAATTAATCGCAGTGTCGTAATTGTTTGTTAAAGCTACCGTTAAGATAAAGGCTCCTTCCAAATTTTTAGCTTGCATATAGAAGGCTATGTGTGTATTTGTGGAAAAGAAATTTGATGTATTTGATGTGAGAAATTGTAGAAAATAAATTTAATGCAATTATGTAAATTGAAATGAATTTAAGTCATCTATGAGTGTTTTGAGGAAATGTCATTTGAGATGTTTGAGGTGTGTTTTGTGAAGATTAATTTGGCATGAGATATGTTTGAATTTTTGGAAATTTATGGATGATTGACGATTGAGCTTGGTGTGATTTTTGTGGAATTTGAATTGATTGAATTTAATGTGAATTGTGGATTAAATTTGATGTGTGGTGGTGGAAAATATATGTTAGAGTATGCTCTGTGTTGAATTTGAAAATTATAAAACCCTTAATTTTAAAACACTAAATTATACAATTTTAGGGTATTTTATGTTGAATTTCTTAGGTTTTTAGCTTAGTTTTTGGTACTTTGTGAGTTAAATGCTAAGAATATATTTTTGCAAATCCGATTAAAATTATTTGTCGAAGAATAATTTAATTATGTTACAAAAATTTAGTATTGGACAGTTTTGTTAAAAAGATTGCTGGTTGCTAAAAAAATTAATTTGTCAATGGAGGTTCGACAAGAGTAGATACTTTTATCAAATAGTTTGAGATGTGAGTGAAGTTATGTGTGTATGAGTTGTTAGATATTTGTTTAGGTTAGTTTTAGGTATAATATATATATATATATATATATATATATATATATTTGTTAAAGAGAAGAATGAAAAAGAAAAGAAAGGAATAGAGAAAGAAATCAACCATCAAAAGAAAGAAAAAGAGAAAACGGAAACTCTTCCTCCGTGCCTCGCGAACTCATTTCCTTCTTCCACTTCCTTTTTCTTTCTTTGGCTACAAGAAAAGAAACCCAGGGCTAAGTGGGTGAGAAAGAACTAGTTCCAAGCTTCCTTCTTCTTCTCAGATTCGAAAACGAAGAAAAACGGTGTTAGGAATTTTCAAAAGCATCAATCACAAACCTCCACTTTTCTTCGAAGTTTGAGCTTCGTTTCGAGAAGTGATAGAAGGGGAAATTGTTCATCTCCCTGCTAGAGTGCTAGTTTGCCAAATTTGGAAGCGACATCGCGAGCAAAAGTTTTACCGGAATTAATCGCAGTGTTGAAATCGCTTGTTAAAGCAATCGTTAAGGTAAGGGCTCTTTCCAAACTTTTAGTTTGCATTTAGGACATTATTTGTGAGTTTGTAGAAAAAAAATTTGATGTGTGAATTGTTAGCAAATAAATTTAATGCGATTATGTGTAATTTAGTGGAATTTAAAACTGAAGCGTGGTTTGTTGTAATTTATGTTTGGTGTGCTTGATGTGTCCATAATTAAAATTATCAATTTTTGGAGAAGGAATTTATGTGAATTGGTGGTAAATGAATTTAACTCATTATGTGTGTTTTGAGGAAATTGAATTTGAGATGTTTGAGGTATAGTTTGTGACACTTAATTCGGCGTGATACATGTTTGAAAATGTGGAAATTTATGGGTGATTGATGATTGAACTTGGTGTGGATTTTGTGGAATTTGAATTGATCAAATTTAATGTGAATTGTGGATTAAATTTGATGTGTGGTGGTGAGAAATATATGTTGAGTATACTTTGTGTTGAATTTGAAAATCGTTAGTGTTAAATGCGTATTAAAAATGGGAAATATTTTAATATCTTTATTTACTTAATGATTGTTGTGGAAAGAGTTAGAGTATGCTCATGCATTTCATAGTACATGGTGACCGCGATGGTGCCATGGTTATAGTGGTGATCGTGATGGGCCACGAGATGATGCCATGTGATTTGTTGGTTCATCTCATCCTTACAGGGATTATCGCGTCGTGCTGATTTGTGAGAGATTGCACTCTAGAACGTGTTGATCTGTGAGCGATTGCACTCTAGAAAACATTGTAAGGCTTGTGATAGGCGACACTTTAGTAAATCGTGTGGGCCTGTGATGGGTGGCACCTTGATAATTAGTATAAGGCCTGTGATAGGTGATACAATTATGATTTATGCCCCTTCGAGGAGAGTTTTGATTGGAATTTCGGAATTAATGCATTTTAGCATATATGCATTGCATTAGGGTGCTTAGGACGCGAGTCATGTTTGATATACTGTGATGATTGTATATGTATGCTTAGTTGTGGTTGTGACTGTGCCCTAATTAGTAAGTGTGATTGTTTGGATTTGTTTGTAAGTGTTGATTGATTGCGAAACCATTTAAAAGCTGATTTCTGCATTTTTCTACTGTTTGTATTCGAATGCAGATGTGTTGATTTTGCTACTAACTTCTGAAACAGCACTGTATTCGACTACAAGAATGTTGTATTTGAATACAGTAGTGCTGATTTTGCTACTGACTTCTAAAACAACGCTGTATTCGAATACAAGGATGTTGTATTTGAATACGACAATACAATTTTGTTAAAAACTTCATTTTTCAACTTTGATTATGCATGTTTGGCATATGAAAATCCTTTCAAAGAGTATGTTAATTTGAAATGTTATTTTGTGCATAAAAACTTAAATGTTATGCGATATTTGTTAATTTCGATTGGTGATCTCTACAATTATTGTGGAAATTTGGGCTTTGCCCTCATATGAGAACCAAGATTAGCTGACTAGTTAGTACCCTGGAGACGGGAAGGTAGTTAGGCATACTTGACCGTTGTTGTGTCAAAGGGAGATCACCCGGGTTGTATAGCTTTTTGTAGCATGATCAAATTGGGTGGTTGTATAGGGTCTAGGTGTGGATGTATTTATTTCAATTTTGAAGATTGTACCTATACCTCATATTGTCAACTTGACTTTTATTTTGATGGGTCCTTGTACCACTTTTTGATGCGATATGGGAAAGTTAAAATTCTTCAGACAGTGTTTTTGTACATGTGTCTGCCGAGAATACCCAAGGGGATGAACTATATCTGATAGGTTTCATAGCCCCAGTGTATTTTGCTGTTTAAATACTTTAGGTTTGTATTTCAAAAACTTTTTCTGCTGCTCGTAAATATTTGTCTGCTTTTGTTGTTATGTTACGACTTAAATATTTTATCTAAAAATATTTCTTTTTCTACTTTTTTTTTAATATTTAAAATTCAATTTTAAATTTTTTTTTTTAAAAAATGGACTGTTACACTAAATGTTTAATGAAAGTGAGGGTATATTCACTCATTGTTTTGTGTATTAATAGTGGAAAACATATTTTTGTGTTGGTTTATTTGAAAACAAATAAGAAAGACTTTCGTTGCCTCCCAATAATTGTCGTATTGACCGTATTTAGCAATGTTAAAATGTTAGTTTATTGCAAATACTTTACAACGTTTAGATTCGTGTAACCAAAATAATGTTGTTTTTTAATTTTAATTTTAATTTTTATTATCTTACTCGAAGACTATTAAATATTAATTGAAAAAATTAATATTTATATAAAATTTTATATTTATGAACTAATTCAACTGTTAATTTTTCTAAACATTTTAAATTCAAAAAATTAATTTTTATGCTATGAAAAAAATGAATAATAATAAATTAAAAATAATGCATATTATAATAATAATAATTATAGTATGGTGTTTTTGATAGAACAATCACTATATGGTAGTGAAGGATAATAAATAAAAAAGGGAATGACCCAATACGGTAGTGTCTTAAAAATACCATCACCCAATCTTCATCTTCGGAACAGTGTTGTTGCTGCGTTGACTTTCACTTTCAGCAGTCCGAAACTCTCATATAAGAATGGCTGAGCGAGCATCGTTTACGTACGATGTGTTCATAAGCTTCAGAGGTGAAGATACACGATATGGTTTTACTGGAAATCTGTACAGTGTTATGAGTCAAAGAGGAATCCAATGCTTCTTTGACGAGGAGATTCGAAAAGGAGAAGAAATCACTCCAGCACTTATGAAAGCAATTAAAGAATCGAGAATTTGCGTTGTTGTTCTATCTAAGAACTTTGCTTTTTCTTCCTATTGTTTAATGGAACTTACGGCGATCCAAGAGTGCTTTGAGGAGAAGAAGAATATTCGATCGGTTTTACCCGTTTTTTATGACGTGGATCCTTCTGATCTACGACACGGGACAGGAAGTTTTGGAGAGGCACTTGCTATGCATGAGAATGATCAAAAGTTTAAGAATGAGAAGGACTTGCTCCACAAATGGAAGATGGCTCTACAGAAGGCTGCTGACCACGGCGGTTTCACTTTCAAACTTGGGTACTTAACACCCTCCATATATACCTTAAAAAATGTAGCATTGCAATTTTATTCTCTTATTATTATTATTATTATTATTATTATTATTATTATTATTATTATTATTATTATTATTATATCAATTTACTTATTAAAATCAAAATTTTGTATTTTTAAAAATAAAAAATTAATTTTATGAATAAATAAAAATAAAAAATTAAAATTACAATTAAACTTATAAAAAAAATTTAATTTCACTTTTAATCTTTTTATTTTAATATTTTTTTCACATTTATTGTAATTTTAAAGTCGAAACGGCAATAAACATGAAGAAGAATAAAAAAAAGTTTTGCTTGATATTAAAATAAAAAGATTATTTTAGTAAATATGATAATATGAAAAATTACTTCATATTATTTTAAAGAAAACTATTTAAGTTTTTCAAACTAATAAAAAAATATAATTAAAGAGTCTAAATTGTTGTTCATAAAAATTTATTAAATGAGAATAAAATACAATTTAAAGGGTGTTTAGACATAATAGTATTAAATACAATATAATTCACACAAAATTATACATTTGATCTTTTAGATTATTTAGTTATAACTTTTTGGTCTCTAATTATATTTTTCCCCTCAAAAGTTGGTTATTATTTTTGGTCTCTTTAAACATACACAAAGTTGTCCTTTTACACATTTTTTGTTTCAAAATGTTTTTTTTTTACATAAAATCTTAACGTACCATTTACATCTCAACAATTTCATCAATTTTGATATAATTTTTATAAAATTAATTTATGGTTTCCGAGAACTAAAAATCAAGAGTACTAAGTATATATATTTATCACTCTTTATCTTCAACTTAAAAAATCCGATAAATGTAAAATTAAAAAGTACTCGAAGATTCAATCCAACAAAACTCACTTTCCAAAATAAAAAAAACAATCATAATCTTCATAACTAAAATCCATAAATCCCAAATGAAAAACCTAAGAATTAAAAACCCTCTTTTAAAAAATAAAGAGAAACGTCTTGTTTAAGATGATGACATGAATTGTGTTTACTTCCTCTACTCATTTTTGTCTTCTTAAACATTATTTGTAAACTTCTTAATCTAGTTCTAATTATAAGAAACATTTTAGGGAAGTTTTTGGTCTTATAAGTAAAATTTGTCTTTTCAATAGTAGCAAATGTCTTAGGAACATTTAAATTATAATGATAATAAACCCGTAAATATGAATCATGATGCATTTTTTATATGATTTAACTTCACACAACATTTTTCTTGTTACGCAGGAAAAGTTATGAATATCAATTAATTGGGAGTATCTTTAAGGAAGTTTCCCTAAAGATTAATCGTACAATGTTATATGTTGCGGATTACCCAGTTGGATTGGAGTCTAGGGTGCTGCAAGTGAATTCTCTTCTGAAGAATCAGTGTGATGATGATGTGGCCCACATGGTAAGTATACATGGCATTGGTGGAATTGGTAAGAGCACTATTGCTCGAGCCGTATATAATTCCATTAGTGAACAATTTGATGGTTTCTGTTGTTTTCTTGAAGATGTGAGAGAGAAGTCAGTTAAACATGGCTTACTACATCTCCAAGAGACAATTCTTTTTGAGATACTTGGAGACAATACAACCAGGTTAGGAAGTGTGCCGAATGGAATGTCAATAATACGTCAAAAGCTCTCCCATAAAAAGGTTCTTTTGGTTCTTGATGATGTTGACAAAATAGAGCAGGTTAAGGCTGTCGCTCAAGAACCTAATTGGTTTGGTTATGGTAGCAGAGTAATCATTACGACTCGAAAAAAATCTTTAAAAATACATCCTTGGGTTAAAAGTAGTTATAAGGTGGAGGAATTAAACGATGAAGAAGCTTGTAAATTGCTTAGTTGGAATGCTTTCAAAACCGACAAAGTTGATTCAAAGTACACCGACATTTTAAACCGTGCATTGCGTTATGCTTCTAAACTCCCTTTGGCCTTGGAGGTAGTAGGTTCCAACTTGTTTGATAAAGGAGAAGAAGAATGCAAACTTATATTGGATCGGTATGCAAGAGTTCCAGATAAAAAGATTAACGACGTCCTAAGAGTAAGCTTTGATTCCTTGGATGGAAACGATAAGGATGTTTTTCTTGACATTGCTTGTTGCTTCGGAGGATATAAATTGTCAGATGTTGAAAATATACTAGATGCTCACCATGGTTCATCAATGAGACTTAGTATTGAGTCGTTGATTGAAAAGTCTCTCATAAAAATTGATAATGACCTTGTGACATTACATGAGTTGATAAAAGAAATGGGTAGAGAAATTGTGAGACAAAAATCGGAAGAGCTCAATGAACGTAATAGGTTATGGAACTCTGAAGATATAGTCCAAGTTTTAGAAGAAAATATGGTAAGACAGATTTTGTTGGTTTGGTTTTTTATTTGTAAAATTTGGCTTGTCTCTTTCAATTAAAAAGATAACTTTTATATCATTATCACCATTTTGCCAAATCATAGTGTCTTACTATCACAACTTAAAACACTGGTAGAAATATTTCGCAGCGAAATATGATTGAATGTCTGAAAGTTTATTTACATTTTCAATGTAGAAGTATTAAATTATAATTATAATATCCCTCTGTCAATCTGTTTCTAATACTTTGTTGCCAATATGGATTCATAGTTCACTTGTTATCTTCATAATATGTTGTCAATTTATTCCAAATTTGTCTGTTATGTACATTCCTAATATCTTCATGTATTGTGATTGCCTCATAGGGAACTAGCAAAATTCGTATGCTAATTCTGGATTGTTCCAAAGGGGAGGAAGTAAATTGGGACGGAGAGGCTTTACGGGAGATGAAAAACCTCAAAACTCTTTTTATTAGAAATTGTCGTTTTAACAAAGGCCCCATCCATCTTCCAAATAGTTTAAGAGTTTTGAAATGGGATGGATATGCTTCATCAACTTTACCATCTGATTTTCATCCAAGGAATTTGTGCATACTCGAGTTACCTAGCAGCTGCTTAAAGCTATGCGAACCAATCCAGGCAAGTGTTTGTGCATGTATATCAATGTTTCTTTATGAATTCACATCAAATTCCTATTATTATTTATAAACCTTCTGATGATTATAATTATTGTTGTTGTTGTTGATGATGCAGGCATTTGCATGTCTGAGAATTTTGGATTTAAGCTACAATGAATACATAACTGAGATTCCTGATGTATCTGGTCTCCCAGATTTAGAAAAATTGTCATTTAAACATTGTGAGAATTTAACTGAAATTCATGACTCAGTTGGATATTTAGGAAGTCTTAAGATATTGGATGCTTCTAGTTGCAAGAATTTGAAGACTTTTCCACCCATCATATTGACCTCTCTTGAACAACTCAATCTTTCACATTGCTCAACTCTAGAGAATTTCCCAGAAATATTGGGAAAGATGGAAAATATAACAGAACTTTATATAATGAGAAGTCCAATAAAAGAATTGCCATTTTCAATTCAAAACTTTACTCGGCTTCAAAAGTTGGAACTACGAATCTGTGGAAAGGTTCTATTACCTAGCTGCATTGTCAAGTTGCCAGAACTCAGTTTGATCCATGTTTCAAAATGTGAAGGGTTGTGGTTACCTAAACAATACAAAGGTAAAGAAATGGTGTTGCAGTCCTCAAATATGGATCGTCTTATTCTTTCGCACTGCAATATATTCAATGACTTCCTTCCAGTAGGTCTCAAATTCTTTTCTAATGTGAAAGATTTAGACCTATCGGGGAATAATTTCACAACTATTCATGAATGGATTGAAGAATGTCACTTTTTGAGGTACCTTAAGGTGGATAATTGCAGTCATCTACAAGGAATTAATGGGATTCCAAACAAATTAGAAATATTTTCGGCGAAAGAATGCACATCCTTGAAACGTTTGGACCTCACAGTTCTTCCGGCATCCACTACAGAATCATGCTCTCTAAAGGAACTGATTTTGGATGGTTGTGTGTATCTTCATGAAATTATAAGGCTGCCACAAAACTTGGATATTTTCTCTGCCAAAAGCTGCACATCATTGAATTCCCAGAGTTTAAACATGTTGTTGAATCAGGTCCTCTCCTTACCCTATTTTATTTTATTTTATTTGACATTTATATTGACTTACTGTTGTCTTTGGAATGTGTGGACATGGATTCATAGAAAGTTGATGTTACAGCCTATAGTGCCAAGAAAAAAGTGTCATATAGATTGGTGTTTGAAAAGGTGGATCAGCATTACTTTTTGCTAAATATGTAACTGTGAAGTACATGATGCCTAACTATTGGGTTTTATCACTACAACATCAACCGCCACATTTAGTTATTATTGGATTGTTAGATAGTATATCTCAATAGTTAGTTATCAAATTATTATCAATAATATTCATACTCCTTATATTTCAACAGTTCAAATTTAACTTTTTGGTATCTAGATTAAAGTCTTCTTTGATCAATAAAATCAGTTCCTATCAACTCCTATTAATGTTTCAAAAATTTTGGTTAACATGTAACAGTTCTAAACTTTTGACTGACAGGAAGGGGTAGAGTCTGGAAACAAGATGTATTTTTTCCCAGGAAAAAATATTCCAGAGTGGTTCACGCCTCGTACTCGTACAAGTGAAAAGAAGGTTCCCACCTCTAGAGTGGCTACAAAACAAGAAATGGAAGGGTCATTGTATTTTCAGTTTCGCAACAAATTCCCAACAATTTGTCTCTGTCTTGTTATTGGATTAGGCAATGAGCAACCTATCCAGGTCAAGTTTAGCCCCCGAGTATCCATCAATGGCAATAAGAAGAGCATTGGCTGTCAACAAGTTTACGAGTTCAAGATAGATACTGATCATGTATTTCTATTGAAGATTGAAGATAATGGAGACATAGTGTTTTCAGATAATAAGTGGAATTCTGTTGAGGTTTCATATGTTGATCATATTACCAACGATGAGGAACCAATCAGACAGGTTTCTAGATACATCGGAATTCATGTATTTGAACAAACAATTGATCAAGAGGATATTCAATTCATTGATGCTTCACAAAGAATGATAAACACGAATTTGAATCCAAATTCAATGGAGGGGGCACACCAAAAAGTAATGGTTAAAATTTCTTCCCCCCCCCCCCCCCTTTATTTATTTATTTATCTTTTCCCCATTCCCATATTTTTGCTATATTTTTTTACTTTTCTTATTTTGTTTATTTATCCATTCAGATCACAGAAGAGAGACCCCAGAAAGACCAAACAAATGTGCTATCTTCACCCATTATGCCATCGATCCAACTTCGACCTCCAATCACTGATGCAAAAATAGTTGGAGGCCCTAAGCCAATACTTCCAACTAAGATGTCTTTGGAGGATGTCATAGAAGAAACTTCAGAGAGGCTTCAAGAGGAAGAACTTCATCCCACTTCAATTCCAAATGACTCTCTTGTCATTCAAATTTGTAGTGAGGGTGATGATATTGAACTGGAAGCAGTATCCTCTTCTGAGGAATCTTCTTCAGAGATTGAAAGTTCTGACTCAGATGATCCCTATGACTGTGTTAGTAATAGACTCAATATTAGTGCCAAGGAAGCCATATCTTCTGGGTCATGTTCTGGAGATGCCTCACTTGGAATAATTAGAGAGGCTATTAATGCCTTGGCACTGTTAATGGTTAAAGAGTTATCTGAAGTCTCTTGCGATCCTGACACACAGTCTAGATTCCATCAACTGTTAGATGTACTGAGTACAAGTAGCCACCCCAAGATGAGTGCAGAGCTGAAAGAGGCTATTGTGGAGTTCCAGAGAAAGGCCTTTTTATCAATCCAAGAATTCCAATCCACAGTAGAGTCTGTCAACAAACTAAAGGATTTTGAGAAACATCTAGATGAAATTAAGCTGGAAACTATGGCAGGCAAGGGTCGCAGGAAGGACCTCAAAAACTCAATTAAAAAGGTTTCCATGGACATTAAGGCCGAAAATAGTAGGATAAATGAGTTAGAGGCAGAAATTGCAACTTTAAGGATACAACTAGATACCAAAGAAATGGACCTTGACAATTTTGTGTTGAATCTTAAGAATCATGGAGGAACACTCTCAACCTATGCAACAAGTTATGCTTCTCTTAAAGAACATGCCCGAGCATTGTTAGAAGAAGTTGATGATCTACTTGCTGTGAGCAGTGGGGTAAAGCATGAAGGTGAAGCTGCCAGACTGAAGCAAAGTAGGCTCAAGGAAACATGGTCTATTGATCTAACCACCCAGTTCAATGAGATTAAAAATAACATTACTAACGGTTTATGACTATGATGGGTAGGATGTGATCTTTGTTTATTTTTTCCTGATTAGTTTATCAAGTATGGCCATGAAACCAATCTAATAAATGGAATATTTGGTTTCATAGTTTATTTTGTTAGTAAATTATTACAACATGCTAACCGTTGTCAAGTTCAGACTCGGTAGTGATAAAGTAGAGTAGAAATATTAACGGTGAATGGAATAATATTTAATTAAAATGAAAATTTGAAACTAATTACAATAAGAAGACCATAGCAAAAGCTCATCAGGAGAGAGAAAACTATCCCTCACTATCTACCTGCTAAGGTAATAATAAGTGTTGAATGCATGATCATTTTCTCACTCCCCATACTCCTTTCTTATTTAGGGGAAAATACTAATTACCTACCAGTTGATTACTACTCCTTCTCTCTCTTTTTCTTCCTTTCATACACTCCAAATTTTAGACTTAGTGTAGTTCACACCCACCAACACATCACCCTCATTTGAGTTGGGCTTAGATAACATCCTATCACATAGCAACAAGGAATTACTAGCTAAAAGCTTAAAGTGAAAAGGTTCACAAGTTATAATGGATGAGCATACAATACTCGGTGGTGAGAGAATCTCTCAAGTGTTATTCATGATGCAAAAATAAAGAATTCGTGAAACTTGTAATAAGAGAGAAGATTAGGTGGACAAAAATATTTTAAAAAATTAAATAAACTTATAAAGTATTTTGTTTGAAATAAACTCAATCTTCAAGATCTAAAGTAACAAATCTAGTATTCTTTTGTAAAATTTTCTAAAACTCTATATAAAATACATGATGGTATTTATGACTCTGCCTATCTATATGCAGATAATAAGAAAACACGATAAAGACCCGAGTGAGGGTTGATAAGGGAAAAAGGGTATATTATAATAAAGAGTGTGGTAAGGATATATATATATATGGTAAATAAAGACTCGAGTAGGCTGCTTAGTTGGCAGGCTTGTTATGCCTTAATAGTATAAATAGCGAGGTGAGTAAAATGTGATGGGCATGTAATAACATTAGAAGGATCTTGGCTTTCCAGTAGATTGGAATTCTTCCCTTTTTTTTATAGTTTTTCCTCATCAATTAAATTCATTATATTTGCATAATTTGATCTACTTCCCTACATAAGTTCTGCTTCTGAATTCACAGTTTCATTAAAACCTGTTATATGGTATCAGAACGGTTTCGGGATTCCGCTTCCACTCTCATTTCTCTGAATCTATCATCTGTTATTCCTATTCACTCAATCATGCTAACAACTCCTTTGTTCTCAAACTCTTGATCAAGTTGCAAGAAGGCAATTTGTTGTGGTGGAATCAGCAAGTTGAACGGCGTAATCACATCACACAAGATGCACCGAGTTGATGACTATGACATATAAGTTGCACAAGATCACACACTCTTCACTTGGCTCCTCTCGGAGCTCTATGATGCAGTTCTTCCTTGTGTGTTTTCTTGCAAGACAACTTCGACCTGAGCTAAAATCAACAAAGAAAGATAATCATTGGATTTCTGAGTATGTGTTGTGCATTAAAGCTATTGCATGTTCCCTTAATTACTAATTTAGGCATTCAACATAAACTGACATGCCCACATACCACTCACCAAAATGGTAAAGTGGAGAGAAAACATAGACAAATAGTTGAAATGGATTTATCTTGACTTGTTCATGCCTCAATTTCACTCTCTTTGTTGGATCACAGTTTCACCACATCATTGTACCTTATTAACAAATTACCCTCATCCTCCCTACTAATTTTTCTTCACCCTATCATGCTTTGTTCAAACCCCTTGCTAATTACAAGTTCATCAAAGCATTTGAATGTGCATGCTTCCCACATTTAAGACCATTTCACCGGCAATCTACTTTATCAAACTCACTTCCCTTTCCTATATTTGAATCTACTTTAACATCCACATTTATACCCTTGGAGTTGGATGACAATGCTAGCTCAGCTTCTCTTGTGTCTCACAATCCTAACAATGCACTTTCAGCTCCTGCCCCTACTGCACTATCAACTGATGAGTCCACTACTTTATAATCAATCGATGGTCATGCTCCTAACTTGCTGGTTAATGACCATCACATGCTCCCTAGAGCCAAATAGGGCTCTTTATGGTTGGTTTTTTTTAAAATACTACGTCTATTTTAAAACTAATATATGAATTTATATTTATAACTAAATTTATTATTTGATTTAAAATCAGTTATAAAATCATTTGTAAATTTGGTTATGGTTAAATAACCGGTTTATAATTAAATAACTGGTTTTGAAAATTTTAATTTTAAAGTCAATTTTGTTTTTTAAAATCGGTTAAAATTTGATTATTTTTTTAAAAATTATTTATTCATAGTTTAAAAATTGGTTATTTAAAAAAAATCAATTTTTTTGATAATTTTTTAAAAAAAAATTCTCACCAAATTTTTCGAGAAAAAAGAGTTTTTTTTTTTAAAATTTTTTTCTGATATTTTTTCGAAAAAAAATTTCAAATATTTTTCAAAAAATAAAATCTCAAAATTAACAAAATATTGGTAATAGATAAAAACCAAATCAAATATAAAACATAACTTCAACCAGTTTATAAATAAATCGGATTATAACGGTATGATTTTAACTAAATATTTAAAATGGATTTGGATCCGATTTTGAATTTGAGCCTAATAACCGGATATTTTGCATAGCCCTGTAGCCAGAATGGTAATTCTAAACCAAAGGCTTATCTTTCTCACGTTGAACCTAGTTCAATCAAATACGCACTGGATGAACCCAAATGGTTTGAAGCTATGAATCACGAATATAATGTCTTGCTTGCAAATAATACATGGATTCTCACCTCACTACCTCCGCATAGAAAAGCCATAGACTGTAAATGGGTATTTAGGGTCAAAGAAAACCCTGATGGGAGTATCAACAAATATAAGGGCAAGTTAGTGGCCAAAGGTTTTTGTCAGCAAGTTGACAATGGCTTTAGCGAAACATTTTCACATGTAGTCAAACCTACTACCACCATCAAGGTGATCCTCACTTTGGCCCTCAGTTACAGATGGGAAATTCAACAGGTTGACATCAATAATGCATTCCTTAATGGTCTCTTACAAGAAGAGATCTAAATGAATCAACCTCCTGATTTAGTTTCCTCAGACAAAACCTTGGTATGCAAGCTTAACTCAAGCCCTCCTTCAGTTTGGCTTTACATCAAGCAAATTTGATCATTCGTAGTTTATCTACAAATCAAATGGTGTTACACTTTATGTTTCGATTTATGTAGATGATATTATCATCACTAACTCATCCACTAAGCTTATCCATGATCTGATTAATAAGCTTCATGCTAAATTTTTCATGAAGAAACTTGGGAAGCCTATTTTCTGGGCGTTGAGGTCAAGTAACTACAAAATGGCTCTATTCTTCGTAACAAACCCAATTACATTAGAGATCTTATCTCTCAAGCTAAATCCGGTTGAGGCTAATAGGGTCCTAACCCCTATGTTCATTTAGTGAAGGCTCAGTAAGCATATATTTAGTGTCTGACTCATTTCTACAGGAGCTTTGTAGTATGCACCTCTCACTAGACTAGATATCACTTTCAGTGTGAACAAAGTTTGTCAGTTCCTTTCCCTTTATAGTCATTGGTGCATATCTTTTTTATAAGATTGTAGGTGCTCAAACCCTTCTTTATCACTGCCATTAGACAAATTTCTCATTTCAAGAGATTCAAAATAGAATGAGACATGAGGTCTCTTAATGTCTTTGCCAACTACAACTGCATGCTCAAAGTTCTTGTAGAAGGAGAAGACATTAGTCATTGGCATCATCAATGGTTTACAGCTGGGCCAACCTTTGAATGCACTTGTTAAAGCATGAGATTTGAGATGTTCACCAAATCAGGCCTGTAAAGATGAAGAGTCACTTGAGGGATATGATCTTTGGGAGGTGGTGGAAACAACTATTGAACCACCACCTTTGCAAGAAAATCCAACTGTTTCTCAAATGAGATACCGCAATGAGCAAGTTGCTAAGAGAGCTAAGGCTCTTACCATTCTTCACTCTAGTGTGAATGATGATGTTTTCATGATGTTGCGGCCTAAAATTTCGAGTGATTCTCGAATTCAATGGAGTCGCTACAAAAATTTATTTTAAAATAGGGAAAATATTGGAAAACCCTTAAAAATAAAAATAAATGAAAGAAAATGGTATTTGAAACCAAATTTGAGTTCAGGAGTTGATTATGTGTAGGGAAGATATTAGCACCCGACATCAGTTAAAAACGATTACCTATAATTAATTGTGCAAAATTAATTTTAACTTAAAGTATATTTATTTTTTCTTTATTATTAAATATGAATAACAATTATTACTTTTTTTTAAATATGATTTTGAAATTAATATGTACTTAATAAATAAAGGACAAAAACAAATTTTTTTATTTATGTGCTTGACAAGAATGTGATCTTGCTACTACGTATCTCTCGGTGCGATGGAGGAATCAAAGCTACGTAGTTCTTGGTTAAAAAAAAACGGATGTGTTGAGTGTGTTTTAAAGAAAATTTATTTTGTGATAAAAAATGTTTTGACAAAAAATAGAAAAGAAAAATAAAAGAGTTTAAAATAAATAAGTGAGTGAATAAATAAAATAAATAAAATAAATAAAATAAATAAAATAAATAAAATAAATAAAATAAATAAAATAAATAAATAAAATAAATAAAATAAATAAAATGATTAAAATAAATAAAATAAATAAATAAAATAAATACTTAAATAAATAAAATGAAGAGAGTTCTAGAACTATCAAGTTGTACCACTTGTGTTCTAACAACTCAAAAATTAAAAAGAGCTACATCTAATAAATAAGTCGATTTTAGATTAGTTTATTAAAATAAATAAATGAATAAATAAATAAATATATAAATAAATAAAATAAAGAGAGTTTTAGAACTATCAAGTTGTACCACTTATGTCCTAACAACTCAAAAATTAAAAAGAATTTGCATCTAATTAATCTTTAATATAATATTTATTTGTATTTTTTATGATGAAATTGATATTTAGTTATGAAGGAAAATTAACCATTTTTGTAAAATAAAATAAAATAAATAGTTTTAAATGGGCTGAGTTTGAAGAAATTATTGCTTTTTGTTTAAAACTCAAGCCCAAACTAACTTAAGAAAAGAGGTCCAAAAAAAACACAGAAGAAACCCTAGTTAGAGGGGGGAGGCGGCCGCTTGGATTCAAACAAATCAAAGAAAATTTTTCTTCTCCCTTGTTCCATTCTCTGTTTTAAAAGTTGAAGGGGAAATATGGATGGATAAATCAATCGAACAAAAGGAAAATGAAGAGGAATAAGGAAGTAATGATGGCGGCCACAACGCCAAACGGCGACCTTAGCGCCACCAGCGACGCAACCTCAGCGATGGTGATAGTGTCGACGACGACAATGGCAACAGTGGCATTGACAATGGCAACAATGAAGAAGACAACATCAGGTTCGGATTTTTAATTATTTTCGTTCATTAAATAAAAAAGTTTATATTTTTTTTAAATAAAAGAGTGATTTTGATGATGATGATGATAAATAGCAAGATATATATACTGTACAGGAAGAAAAAAATACCTTAATATTTTGTGTTTGTTACTAAAAACTCCTTCTGATTTCTTCCCTTTTTCTTCTTTGTAAGTGTATTTTTTAGTAGAGTTAATCTCATATTCCTCCTCCTTTTGAAATTTGATAGCGTGTATTTATCGAGTTTTTTATATGTTTAGTTGTTTTCTGGTCTGCCTTGGTTCTTCTCCATCAATGTCCTGTTTGATGTTTCATTCTCTTTGCTCATCATCTGCATTTTTCTACATTTTTGATGCCTTCATAATTTTAGATTATTTGTTCTGATCTGTTCATTGTTGAGCTTTTATTTGTCTTTTAGCTTCTTTTTTTTAAACTAAAAAATTTGTCTCTTTGTTCTTATCATGTGTACAAAGACTGACTTGTAAAAAAATGTTTTTTTGTTTCTCCAATTAGTTAAAACAGGTACAAATGTATCAATGAGCATGGCTTGCGCATCAATGGCAGTCAGCATCAACATAGCAGGGTGTGGCAGTGAACAAAGTCAACATAGCATGGCTTGATCTGATTTAATTTTTATTGTAATTTATTTTTGGCTTTATTCTTAATTTGTAATTTGATTTGATTTTAAAACTCTAATTAGATTTAAAACTATAAATTTATGATACATAATAAAATTATTTATTGTAATTATTTTTATTTCCTTTTTTAAAATACATATTTCCTTGTTTGATTTATTTTTAACCAAAATGGACAAAATTGGGGTACTACACATGAGAATCTCACACTTGGAGACATCAAAACAAGTTTGGGAGAAGTTGGAAGAAGAGTTTTTTGGGAATGAAAGAACCAAGAAAATGTAGGTTTTTAATCTCAAAAGAGAGTTTAAATGATTTCATGACCAAAGTTATGAAAGTTGTAAACCAAAATTAGATTGTTGGGGGAATAATTTCTTGATAGTAGAATTATGGAAAAAGTCTTGGTGGTTTTACTTGAAATGTTCTAATCCACAATTTCTTCACTTGAAGAGTCTAAAGATCTTTATAAGATAAGCTTAACAGAGGTTACAAATGCTCTTCAAGCTCAAGAGCAGAAAAGACTTCTTCGACAAGAGGAAGTAACATAATCAGCCTTACAATTAAAATACATAGGAAAAGCCATAACAGTCAAAGATGAAATAAAATTTGTTGGACAGCATTATAGAAAAGATACAAAGAAGAAGGAAAGGTTTCTAAAGTGTGGAATCTGCAAAATAAGTAGCCACAAAGAGAGTGATTTTTGGTACAAAGGAAACATACCACCACCAATACAGTGTAGATATTGCAACAAAAATGGGCATATTGAGAGGTTTTGTAGGGTGAAACAGCCACAACATAATCAACAAAGTCATACTTCTCAAAAAGCAAATGTGACTGAAACTCATGATAGTGAAGAACTCTTGTTCATGGCCAAGACTACAAAAAGTTTGGAGGATGGAGATACTTGGTTTCTTGATAGTGGATGCACACAACTCATGACTGGAAAACTATTTTTTATTTTGGAGCTCAAATCTGCTACATGATATGCAAATATCGAAAATGGGGAAAAAGTTGTCATCACGGGTAAAGGAACAGTGAAAATTTATACTACATGTATTAGATACATTTATGGTGTTCTTTTAGTGCCTAATATTGATCAAGACATGTTTAATATGGGTCAAATGTTGCAAAAAGGCTACAACTTGTTATTAAAAGAAGAAAGTTGTGTGATTACTAATGTTAATAATCACACAACTTAGTTTATGAACATGAATGTAAATTGAGTAAGGCTAAACTTGATTCTAAGCTTTGGCACAAGAGGTTTGACCACTATAATTTGAAATCCATTCAACTTTCTCAAAAGAAAAAATTGGTCAAAGACTTGCCTAGTATTCAAATGTGCTTAGAAGTGTGTGAAGGTTGTCAACATGGTAAGCAACATAGATTGCCTTTTCCAAGTTTGGCTACATACAAAGCAAGTAAAAAACTTGAATACTACTTCACTCCATGGTAGCAAGTATTTTATTTTTTTATTGATGATTTTACAAGAATGATTTGGGTTTATTTTCTTAAACAGAAATCTAATTTTTTTTCTTTCTATTTTTAAGAAATTTAAAGCCTTAGTTTAAATCCAAAGTGGTTGTTTTTTGAAGAAATTCAGAACTAACAATGGGAAGAAGTTTACTTCTACAAAATTTAATAAATATTGTGATGGTTTTGGTGTTGAGCGCCAACTTACAGTTAGCTACTCACCTCAACAAAATAAAATTTTTGAAATAAAGAATATATATATATATATATATATATATATATATTTCTTTGAAATGGCTAGATGCATTATTTTTTAGACAAAATTACCAAATCCTTTTTGGGCAGAGGCAATAAACACTATTGTGTACCTCTAAAATTGACTTCCTACGAGGGCTATAAAGGGGACGACACCAATTGAGACTAAGGGAGGTATCAAGTCTTCTATCAAGCATCTAAGGGTATTTGGTTTATTGTGCTACACTCATATACTAGAAGTGAAAAAAACCAAATTTGATGAAAATGATGAAAAATGAATTTTAATAGGTTATAGCTCAAAATCTAAGGGCTATAAAGTCTATGAAATTGATTCATAAAAAATTAATTAATAGAGAAGTTATATTGGATGAAGATGCATATTGGAATTGGGAGACTTTTCTTGAGAGCACAATTGAATATCAAGATGTAGAAGTTGATGATGACTTTGCTATAAGAGGTACCCAACCTCTTTCAGAGATTTATCAAAGATGTAATAGTGTTGTCCTTGAACCTTCTAACTTTGAAGATGCTAGTAAAGTTGAGGCGTAGAACTAAGCTATGAAAGAGGAGATGGCCACCATTTTAAAGAACAAGACATAACAACTAGTTGACGAGCCTAAAGACAAGTATGTCATTGGAGTTACATGGGTCTATAGGATAAATATGAACTTTGATGAATCCATTAACATATACAAGGCCATACTTGTGGTCAAAGGTTATATTCAACAATCCGAAATTGATTACACAAAACATTTTGCACCAGTAGCACGAATGGATACTATTCGAATTCCTATAGCATTGGCTGCACAAATGAAGTGAAAAATTTGGAATTTAGATGTCAAATCAACATTGTTGAATGGAAATCTTGATGAAGAAATTTATGTTTCTCAATTTGATGGTTTTTAGCGAAAGGAAGAGAAGAAATGGTGTATAAGCTTTGTATGGGCTAAAATAGGCCCCTAGAGCTTGGTACAAAAAATTGGTAGCCACTTTCACAACCAAGGGTTCAGGAGGAGTGAAAATAATGCAACTCTTTACGTAAGAAGGTTGTTGGATAATGGTTCTTTAATTGCCTCTTTGTATGTTGATGACTTGCTAGTAACAAGCAATAATCAACAAAAAGTACACAAACTTGTGGAGGAAATGAAAAATGACTTACTTTCTAGGCTTGGAAGTGCATCAAATTAAGGATGGAATTTTTCTAAATCAAGAGAAGTATGCTCGTGAAATTTTGAAGAAGTTTAGGCTGGAAATCTGTCCCCACTTCTTTAGTGTCAAATTTAAAGCTCTCAAAGGAAGATGAAACTGAAAAATTGATGCTTCTCTTTATAGAAGCTTGATTGGAAGTCTACTTTATCTTACTTCATTAAGACCTGACCTTATGTATGTAGCAAGTCTACTCTAAAGTTTTATGCAGAGTCCTGCCAAGACATATTTTGTTGCAGCAAAGATGGTGCTTAAATATGTTAAGGGCACTACACAATTTGGAATATGGTATAAACCAAGTCAAAAAGGAAGTTTGATAGGCTATGTTGATAGTCATTGGGCTGCAAATATTGATGACATGAAGAGTACTACAAATTATGCTTTTTCCTTAGGCTCTGGCATGTTCTCAATCTATTGTTGAAGCAGAGTATGTAGCAGCAGCTTCAACAACAAACCAAACTATTTGGTTGAGGAAAATCCTACTTGATTTCGGAATACAATAGTTGGAAGCAACCTTGATTTATTGTGATAGCAAATCAACAATTGCTATTGCTGAAAATCTAGTACAACATGGGAAAATCAAGCATATTCAAGTGAAGTTTCATGCTACACGCAATCAAGAGATTAAGCTCGTTCATTACTGTTCGAACTCTTAAGTTTATGATATATTGACCATATCTCTTCCAAGAGTTAAGTTTGACAAGTTTAGGAGGTTATTTGGAGTGTCCATAAAAAATTTCAAGGAGAAGTGTTAAAGCATGAGATTTGAGATGTTCACCAAATAATATTTTGTGATATTTTTTTTTATCTTGAGTGTTATTTTGTTGTTCAAGTTACCTTTGCATGAAGTATGGTGACCCATGCTTTTTGGAGTGGTTTAATATTTTGTAATCATGGTTATGTGACAGACTACCATATTGTCCTATTGTTTTTCTCTTTTCTATTTTTTACATATTGTATTAGAAACAACATTTTGAAAGTGAATGAAAGTGATCTATTAGTTTAGTAATTCAAGAGAGAGAGAGAGCGAGAGAGAGAGAGAGAGAGAGAGAGAGAGAGAGAGAGAGAGCTAGTTTTAGTAAAGGGTTACAATCTTTTGAAGAAATAATGTGGTATGTGTGAGGTGAGTTTTTTAAGGAAAATTGTGAATGAAGATATAAGTGAAAAAACATAACTATAGATAGAAAAATAGACAAACAAAAAGTTGACACTTAAGTTTTAACGAGTAGTAAATGCTCACAAACCGTTTCTCATTTTTAAGAAAAGAGTGTGAAGCATAAAACTAATAATATAAATGAGTATTGAATATTCACTTTGAACTATTCAACATTGTAGTTGAGTCATTCATGTTTTATGAAGATCTTAAAATATTTCTAAAAGTACAATGTAAGAAAAGGATAATTTAAGAAGATGATGACTCAACAAAGGATGAGAGAGAGAGAGAGAGAAAGCTTGTTTTAGTAAAGGGTTTCAAGTTGCAATCTTTTGAAGAAATAATGTGGGATGTGTGAGGTGAATTTGTTAAGGAAAATTGTGAATGAAGAAAAAAGTGAAAAAACATAAGTATGAATAGAAAAATAGGCAAACAAAAAGTTGATACTTGAATAAATAAGTATTGATTACTCACTTATCGTGACTTATATTGTCAAAGATATCCAACGATCAAGTTAGAGAAAATAAAGAGAAAATTTTCCTAAATGCATTTGAAACAAATACACGCGAATAAAGTATCAATCAAAGATACTCCCAAATAAACAAATGATAAAAACAAAGACACTTAATCTATGTATAAGACAAGATATATGTACTACAAACTACAAGAGCTACAAACAAGGTTTTATAAGATATATATGAAAATGGAAAGATTTCCTAAACACGATTAATATATTAACACAAACAACACCTAAAAGGAATAGAATTATTTCCCATAGGATTAAATAAAAAGAAATGATATTAAAAACACAAGAAAATAAGACATAATCAATTAAATACTAAAACTAATTTATAATTAAAATATATGTTGATTTTTTTCCTTACTTTTTATGAGAGTGTATAGAATCATAGTTTAGATGATCATTTAACCAAATAGATTTAACATGGTTTTATGTCATCTTTCACTGAAGGATATGAACGTAAAGAGAAATTAAGGTTCCTTTTAAATGTTGACCAACAAATTAAATTGTTTGATCAAGAAACAAATTGGTTGGTAGACTTAGATTCTCTAGTAGACAAATCAAATGATGCACTAGAAAATATATTTTTAAGAAATATTCTTTTTCCTTTTCTTCCTCGTACAATCTTCTTTAAAAAATATTTTTTTGTTCAAGATGGTTGTTGGTGTGTGTTCTTCAATACATGAAAATATTTGAACAACTAAATGAATAAAATTGTAGGCAATCCAAGTTATATGCTGACAATGCTTCATCTTCTACCATGAGAGCTTTTTCAAATAGAATCTTTGCACATTAAAAACAAACAATATAATTCACTGAAGTTTTAATAAATTTCTCCCTATTAGATGAAAATAACATTGTGAAAGTGCAGCAAATCAATAGAGAAACTAGACGCGCCATAACAAACTACAACCCACGTTGTAACTAGAATTAAGGAAACAAACTTGACTAAATCAACTAAGAAACAATGCTAAAAACTAGGGCACTTATTTGACTGAGCCTTATTATCCCCTCCCTTGAACTAGATTGCATTTGCAACTAGTTAACTCATGAAAAATCACAAACTCCAAGCTTCCTTCTCAGCCCCCAAAATAACTCCAATTTCAGCGGTTTGGAGAGAATGTATGCTAGCTAATGCATTGTACCACAAAAATGAAGCTACACAACTCCATTATTCACAAGCTCCCTGAAGAAATGGTAGCGTACATCAATGTGCTTGCTTCTACCATTCATCACTGGGTTCCTCGACATCTTAATTGTTGAGCTATTGTCACAAAAGATGACCATAATTTTATTGTCCCTGTAACCTATCTTTTTCAACACCCATAGCATCCATGTTGCTTGACAACTACTTCCCGCAATTGCTACAGATTCAGCTTCTGTTGTGCTCAACGTTACTATCGGTTGCTTTTGAGAAGACCAAGCTACTGCAGCTCCACTTACTATCATTCACAATCACTATCAGTAAAGCCAATCAAATCTCGGTTTCCTTCCCTTTTGGAAAGAATGCCAAACTTTGTTCTACCTTGCAAGTAGCGCAAAATTCTCATCGTTGTCAAATGATGAACTTATGTAGGTCTTGACATATACCTGTTCAGTAAGCTAACTGCATACATTATGTTCGACCTTGTAACTGCCAAGTACATCAAGCTTCCAATCAGCTTGTTGAAAATAAACCATTCATTTCAACACCATTTTCATCTTTGGAGATTTTAAATCCTGGAACCATTGGATTTTCAACATAATTGCTATGCTCCATTCCAAACCTTCTCAACACTTCCATCACATACTTCGTTTGACTGATGGATATACCACCATCAAACTGAACTACCTCACTACCAAGAAAATACCTAATCTTACCCAAGTCTGACATATCAAATTCCTTCATCATGGACTCTTTGAATTCAGACATCATTTTTTCATCATCTCTGGTATAAATTAAATCATCAAGATACAAAATAACGATCAAATATTTATCTTGTTTGACTTTGGTAAACAAAGTTTTCTCACTATCCTCTTTCTCAAAACCTTCATTTCTGAAGTATGATTCAATTTGGCTGAACCATGCTTGCGGTGCCTGCTTGAGTTCGTACAAAGCTTAGTTAAGCTTATATACCTTATGCTCCTTATTCTTTATTTCATAACCCCTTGGTTGCTCCACATGCACATTCTCATCTAAGTTCCCATGAAGAAAGGCTGACTTCACGTCCAACTGAAACATACACCAACCTCTTTGTGCAGTAAGTGCCAACATCATTCGAATTGTGTCCATACGAATTACAGGAGCATATATTTCTTCATAATCAACTCCATATTCATGAGCATACCTTTTGACGACCAAGCAAGCCTTGTATTCTTCTATTTCTCCAAACTCATTCAATTTTGTTTTGTACACCCATTTGACTCCTATTTTTCGCTCCTTTCAGAAGCTCTGTGAGATCCCACGTTCCATTCTTCTCAATTGATCTCATTTTTTGCATCGATGGCTGCCCTCTATTTCTCTTCCTTTACTGCTTCATCAAATAAAGTAGGATCAAAATGAACGACATGAGTAAACAAGACTAAATAAGTTTGTCACTCTTCCTCTTTATCTGCAACACCTTCACGAGAGACGTAGCCATTTATCCACCCTGGTGCTCTTCTATTTCGAGGTTATGTTAGTGAAGAAAATGCATTTTCTTCTTTATTATCATCAGTCGATTGCTCCTTCTCTTCACTTTTCTCATCTTTCAATTCCAAATCAAACATGTTATCTTCTTCAGAGCTCTTCTCCCAATTCCATTTCCCGTCTTTTTCAAAGACGACATCCTAACTGATAATAATCCTCTTGGAGGTAGGATCATATAGTCGATATGCCTTTGATTCTTCACTTACACCAAAAAGGATACAACAATGGTTCTTATCTTCAAGCCTTATTTGTAAAGCATCCGGTACATGAGCATATGTTATACAACCAAAGACTCTTAAGTGCCCAACTGAAGGCATCACCCCACACCAAGCTTCCACTAGCATCATTTCCTTCACCGATGATGCTTGACATCCATTAAGAACATTGAATGCCTAGTTCATCGCCTCTATTGAGAATTTTTTTGGAACATTTTTCTCATTCATTTCACAATATTTCTTGAACTCATCTGATGTGAATTCACTACCACGATCCGTTCTTAGAAGTTTAACAGACAAACTCATTTCTTTTTCAATAAGAGCTTTAAATAGCTTGAAGGTAGTGAATGCATTTGACTTATAAGTAAGAAAATTCATTCACGTCTTCCTACTATAGTCCTCAATGAGGCAAATGAAATATCTCTTATTAACCAGCTCTAATTTTGCCGATGCTCTCCCTGTACTTCTCCTTAGGATTACATCTCGATGTTGCTTCCCTTTCAAGCAATTAATGCACACAATTTCACCCTCAAAAACTTGGCAAACCTCTCACCATGCCTCTTGTTTTCAAAGTCATCAACCCTTTGTAGCTGAGATGATTGAATTTTTGGTACCAAAGACGAGCCTTGTCTTTAGTGGTTGCTTGGAAACATTCTTCATTGCTTTCCCTTTAGACTGATTGAGTTCTCGATAACAACAAAAACATTCGATTTGCTACCATGTTAGCTTGGAATACCAAACCCTTTGTGCATGATAGATCTGACACTCATTTGACTATATTAGTACAACCAAACTCCTTTTTAGTGCAGCTAGCCAACACTGAGAAGATTATTCTTCAAACGAGATGCATAATACAAATCTTGTACAAGGTGATTCACTCCTTTTATAGTCAATCGAACACTTCCTTTTCCAACAACGTTCACAGAAGAGTGATGAATCACCATACATGTGATTGTTGTACCCATAGTCAATATACCAGGCAACAACTCGATTGCCTCCAAGCGTGTCAACATACGCCATTAACACCATTTTTTCTAATTCCTCCAAATCTGCATAATTTGCTTGGAACTCGTGCTGGAAGTGTCAAAGCTTATGACACTTTTAACACTAAATTGTTTCCTTACTCTATGGTTGGCTACCCCTGCCTCTTCCTTATCCCCGACCTCCTCGGAAAACAGTTCTTCCTCACCCTCTTCTACCATAGCTCTCTTCATGAGTTACCTTCAAAGCAAATTCATCTCCTCCACCTGCTCTGAACTTTTGCTCATGAACAAGTAGAGAACTTTGCAAGGCATCCACAAATAGATGATTATTTTTTCCTTGGCTTCCTCAGTGGAACAAACAATATAGTTCCACTTTTTAGTGAGGGTTCTCAAGATCTTCTAAATGATCTTGACAACATTCATATCTTCCCCATAATTCCTCATGTTGTTTGCAACCTTCATTACTCGACCAAAGTAATCAGTGATTGAATCACCTTGCTTCATTGTTAAGAGCTCAAAGTCCCGACGTAGACAATTGAGATGAGCTCTTTTCACTCGAGCATTGCCTTGGCTCTTCAACTTCATGGATCCCATAGCTGTTTAGATGCCTCCTTTTGCGTAATCGTCTTCAGAAATGACTTGTCTAGCGACTAAAACAAGTAATTCTTAGCCTTTAAATCCTTCAGCTTCATCACCTCCAGGTTCTTTATTTGCGTTGTCGTCATCCCATCCATATTCTTTGGCTCGGTGTAGCCTGATTCAACAACAACCCAATACTCCTTGGATCAAAGGAGATTCTCCATGACCATGCTCCAACGATCGTAGTCGCCATCGAACTTCGGAATGGAGGTTGTTGCAAAGTTTGCTTCTCAATATTTTGAAAAACTAACGTTGAGGATTACAAGTATTTTTACATCTCTTTCAGGTACCTATTTTAAGTTAAAGAGTTGTTATCACTATCCAACTGATTTAAATCAATTTTAGTTTATGTTTGAATTGACACAAGGTTTGTTTTCAAGATGCTTACTTTTATTGAGAAAATATTACAATTTAATCTAATATCAATTAGAGTGTTTAAAAAAACTTGGTTGATTTACATTAATTTCTAATAATTCTTATTAGAGAGGACTTTTCATTCAATGTTTCTTTTGATGTGTGGCTTTTTCATAATGGATTTGTAATAGAAGAAGCCTTTTTCTTTTGATACACTGATGATATCACTAAAGGTGATTTTATTCTAATTTTCATGATGTGTCAAAGAATGAAGGTTTATCTTATGCTCATTATTGAGACATTTTTAGGTGTCTTTTTATCGTGGTTGAATTTCTTGGATCATGAATAATGGAAGGTGATCATCTTCTCAAATTCAAATCATTTCCTTTGAATGCCAAATAATATAGTCATTGGGAATAGAGTCGTTGAGTTTTTTGTCATCTAACAATAATAACATTGATCCATTGAGAGAGATGAACTATTTATATTACTATAGGTTGTATTGTACTATCGAGAGTAACAACATCATTCATATTTTAGTACTTCAATTCTTATCTTAGTGATATTCTGGTGCCACATAAATTGTAATTTCAACTAGAGGATCGAAGTTCTTTCTCCAATGAATATGCATCCAAATGAATAATGATACCCATTTGTTGACATCATGGTTCACTTATTGATCCAAAGACCTAGACATCTTTAGACAACATATGATCATTGTTGTGCTATTTGCTTTGTGATTAGAGGAATACACATTGACTTTTCTATATTGGCTTCTAAACTTTTACTCGGAGTGTAAGATATCTGATGCTCAATGTAAAGCTCTTTGTTCACATTACTTTGGTTAATCTTTAGGTACTATAAGACAATGATTACCTTTATAATGTAACACCCCGGCCATTCTCGTTACCGGCAATGTTACCTCACAACCTTCTCGCACCCCCCTTTTCCCCCAAATTGAAAATCTTGCGAGTTTTTGCCTTCCGTGGGATTCGAGCCTGGTACCTAGGGGATAAGTACCGCCTCAATTGGTAGTGGGATTGTGATGAGGCGGTACTTATCCCCTAGGTACCGGGCTCAAATCCCACGGAAGGCAAAAACTCGTTATTTCCAACGGAGTGGTTAGGGGGGGCGAGAAGGTTGTGAGGTAACATTGCCGGTAACGGGAATGGCTGGGGTGTTACATATAGCATTCTCAAAGACATTTTTAATATTATATATTATGATTTACTCTATTGGTAAATGTAAATAATTTTGTATTAGAAAATGATATTATTTGCATTCATTCAACTGAATAAAACTCATATTATTATTCTTAACTTACTCACAATTTATGCTATATTAAAATAGATAGTTATTAACATAAATTTAATCTTTTAACTTAATTTACACATACTCATAGATGATTGTAGTTAAATCAATCTGATAGATAAGTACGATATGTTTTATGAGAGAATTAAATATTGATAATCGATCAGTCCTTGAAGACGATATCGATAAGGAATATTTATGTAAAAGGGGAAAACCTCTAGGTTGATCCACTAAAAAATATACCCCCAAACTAGACACTTCAGTCCATAGGGTAGTAGGTATCAACCTAGACTTAGTTAAATCCAATTTTAAAGTTAATGATGATTACGTTGCATATCGTTATGCTATTTGTTGATTTTATGTTATTATAAGCTTGTTGAGACAGTGCATATGAATCATAATATGGGACTCATTTTTTGCTTTGGAGTATAATGAGTAACTTTCATTTGTTTTCCCTATGGCTACTTACACATTATTTGTTCGAGTAGATGACATGTTAGTAGAAGAAGATAGTTTCAATGAATAAGATGAGGAGTAATCAGCATATTGTTAACAAATTATGATAGATTTAGGTGGAGGTTTGGTATGTTTTGTTTGATTCGATATTTCCATATTTTTATATGTAGTTTTTTTTTATTCTTATAGTTTTTGGTTTGGATCGATAATTTTTTATATTTTCACTTTAGTTTTAATTAAAATTATATGCTAACCCGCACGTTGTGCGGTAGAATTTTATATATTAGTAAGTATAAAATAACAACAATATATAATTTAAAAGTAATGTTATTTTTGTTTTAGAGTAGAATATACTCAAGTTTATGTGTCTAACGAAAACTATTTTTTAAATAATTATATATATGTAAGGTTTGTTTTAGTACAAAGAAAAAAGTAAAACATTGTTGACTAATATAATTCGTGTAAAGTATATTAAAATATGAGACTATTCATAAAATTTTATAACTTTAGAGATACAATTATTTTCTTTAATAATTTTTAAATGTTGAATTGATTTATTCATGTTTTTTTTTTATTTCATTTAAGTGTTCCTTCTAATAAGATATTTATTAAATAGCTATACATTTTTTTATTGTTAAAGTTGTACATTTAACTATAACATGTTTTTCATTTTATTTAATTTATATTAGTTTTGAAATATTAGATTTATAAATTTATGTACTTTTTGACATTTTTAATTTGTTATATGTCCATCGTAATTATGTCAATCTCAGCGTCAATCTAAGTATACATTAAATTAATTATATTGTGCGTCTTGTGGTTTATCATAACATTTATTCATAAATGATAATTACACAATTCTTCATGTGTGCAAATATAGGTAATATATATGGAAAGAACACTACAAAGTAAAATATAAATTTCTTAAGGTTCAAAAATATTAAATAATAATAATAATATTTTTTGCATGATAAAAATGTTAGTTACAAAAAATTGTCAAGCCAAATAAAAATTCAATACATAATGTAACCAAATTATATAGTTATGGTATTTTGAATAGAGAACCGTTTCAATTACTTTAACTATTATTTTGTCTAAATAATTAGAATGTGAAATGAAATTTTCAAATAATTATTTGAAATGATCAAGAAACTTCAAGAATAGGTCGCAAAAAGTTACAAGCAAAAAATGTTTATGTATATTTAAGAAATAGAAAGTTTCAAGTAAATATTAAAATAGTAAGAAGTTATTAATTTTCAAATATTTTTTTGTTTCAATTATGATTTTTTTAATTATAGAAAGAAAAAAAATGATATGAGAGACACGTTCAAAATCATAGAAAAACATCCACCTTCTATGCAATAATTGTTATATATCATATTGAATAATAATTGACAACATATGAACAATATTATTGAAATATCTGTAAATTGAGAATGTGTCACACAAATAGGTGTAGTTGGGTTGTATTTCATAAAGTGATTACTTGAACTGAGAGTGTACAAGAGAATCATTGATAAACAGAAAATAGATTTTGATGTGTGTATGCAGTCCAACTTACATTGTGATTCTTTGAAGATATTGAATAATTTGTTCTTTTTTGTATGAATTATTGAAATGAAAGTTTTGATGGTTAAGTAAATCTTTTAAGTAGATGAGTAATAAATTAAAGTTGAAATTGCAAAAAGTATGGAATAATTGTATTTGAATGAGCAAATGAAAAGGTTTGCATTACTTAATGGAAAAACAAAATAGAATGGAAGTAGAAGATCGAAAGAAATAGTGTGTTTTGAAAGGTGTTACATTAAATTTTTTGTGAGTTGATAAACATTAGAGTACGTGACATTAATAAAGATGAATTGTAGCAAAAAGAATTTGGAGTTCTCTTTTAATATATTATAATAGATGACTACTTTTGGGATAAATAGTGTCACGTTAAAAACATGCACAAAATAACTAAATAACTGCAATAATAAGGATATTTTGTACCTCAACAAAATAACCTCCTTAGAATAAATAATTCAAAATTTTGATGCGTGAAATTTTATAATATCTTAAATATGACTGCAAAAAGTAATTTAAATTTTTTAAAGATATATATGAATTGGCTTAAAAGAAGAGATTAAAAATGAAAATGAAATTTTTTTTGGAGACTAAAAAATTAAGGATTTTTTATAGGGACCAAAAATAAAATGTTGAAATTTTATAGAGATTAAAAATTTATATAACCATTTAATTTCAGAGGTCACGAACTTTTTTAATTTGATTTTTTTTTTTTAAAAAAAAAAAAAACCTTCTTCAATTTTAAACCCATCATTCAACACCGGTACGTGGATTTTTAGCTATGGGATAATCTATATGTGAAATTAAATAGCAATATAGTGTGACACAACTAATAGATATTTGGTTTCCTATATTCTTTGGTCAAGAATTCGATTTACGACACAGCAGGTGCATATAAAAAAACTTTAATTGGAAAAGGTCAACCGCATATATAGATTTTAGTTATCTTTAACTATTAGTCTTTGGAGTATTTATCGTTTACCAACAAAAAAAAATATGTGAACTAAAATTGTATAGTTATCTATACAAAGTTTCCTTATAATAATTAGTTTTTAATTAAATAAGTAGAATAAAACTAATAAATATAATTCTTTATATCATTTATCAAAGCATGGATCATCAATTGACAAACTTGAAATAATTTGGTTTTCACAAACATCCACACAACCAACGAATGGGTGAATTTTAAAATCATGTTAATAGTATAATATAAGTAAGAGAATCACACGAATAATCATAATAGAACCGTATCATAACACATCATGGTATATCAAAACATTAAAGTTAATAATATCTCATTATAAGATCAAAACATTGAAGAGAAATTATTCTCACCTTCAGCATAACAGTCACAACGTAAAAAAATGTTACGCATGAGCTTAGACTTTATACTTCACCATTTCGTATCATTCTATATTTGAAGTATTTGATTATAAGACTTGATACTACGTCACTACACAAATGGACAAACAATTTAAATTGACCATGTTCTCATAGATCCCTCAACTCAATTCGAGACACATATATGCGACAGTTGAGGTAAACGTGTGTTGCATGGTAGCTCCCAACATTTGGAGGGCTACCTCCAAGTCGCCTAGGAATTCCTCACCACAATACACTTATGTCTAACAATCTTGTTATAAGGCTCAACAACAAATCTCTAAGATTAGACTCATTTAGCTGTATTTCTTAACTACATGATGACAATACAATCTCCATATCAAATACTCCTAACATCCAATTCCTCCCCTCATTGGTTTAGACTACTCACTTCATTCATAACATTATCTTTAATACAATTTGGAATCATTATTATTTCATCTAGAAGGTGGCATCAATATACTCATAACTTCAAAATCTTCAATCATACATCATAATCATACATCATTGTCACATAAACTCATATCACCCAATACATATATGTTTTATCATCACATAATCTCATCAAGTCAAACATAGGCACAAAATTTATTTAGCATTTAATATCACAATAATATCACATAGCACACATTCATAGAAAGTTAAATCAGTCAACACCATATACATGTTTCTATTTAGGGGTGTTCATAGGTTGGGCAAAACTAACCCAAATGGACCTAGAAAAATGAATTGAGTTGGTTTATTGGGTGAACATGATTTTCAAAACAAGCAAAATCAGTCACTTAAATTGGATATTGGGTAAAACTGGACACGACCTGACTTGGGTAAAATTGGACGACATAATTTCCCCATATTTTTTGTTGTTATTATTTTTACTTTTTTTAAACCTTAAATTTTATAACGTTTGACCAATAAATCGACTAGTTTTTGTTATTTTACAATATTGCACTTTGGTTATTTTGATACTTGCTAATATTTTATGTTATTTTAGGTTCTATAACTTTGATTATTTTCATGCTTGCAAGTATTTTATGATGAAATTTATAACTTTGTATTTAATATATGTGTATAAATTTGATGCTAAAAGAATAGTAAAAATAGGTTAACATTATGTTTTTGGCAAAAAAAAATAAGGTAAGGTAGTTTCTTTTTTGTCAAAAATATGATTTAAAAAATATTTTAAAACAAAACGTAATTAGGTAATCCAGGACTCGATCCAAACTGAAAACAAAGAGTTTGACCCAAACCAACCCATATGCAATTTTATTTCTATTTACATTTTAATCTTAAATTTTCAAATTTTTCACATTAATTAATTATTTGAGCCACAATCGTATTTAGTAAATCTTAGATGAATAATTGAGAAATAAGATTTGTTTATTCATTAAACATTATAATATACTCATTAATTTAAATAGTATTTCACCTCTTACTTCACTTTCACACACTAATCAAAGTTCATTGGGGAAAATTGGGTCAACCAAATTGGAAATTGGGTCAATTTTCATATTTAGTAATTGAATCAAAGAAACTTACTCCAAATAAAAAATTTAATTAAGGGATAATGAAGTCATAGTTTATAAGGTTGTTTTCGCGTTGTTTTTGTGCAAATCAAATTGATGGTGAGAAAGAACGGAGTAAAATAGCTTAATTCAACAAAGAAGTCGAAGATTTTAGAGAAAATTAAAATTTTGAAAAATATACTATTTTCAATAACTATGAGTAAAAACATCATAATAATAGTTGGAGTATGGAGTTTTAAATTTGTTATTAATGCTTGAATTCAATAGAATATTGGTTTCGGAGAGACCATCCCTCATTCGAACACTTCATGGCTCTTAGACGGTCAACTTATTCCCAAGTCCCCTAATATTTCCTACAATATGTCTCATTTAAATATTTCCAATCTCATTAATTCAAACTCCAAGACTTGGAATACTCCTTTCTCCATGCAACGTTCCATGATCATAGGCACATTGCTAACGCTACTATTAATATTCCATTGATACCTTATGTTAAAATTGAAAAGCTAATTTGGAAAGAAGATAAGAGTGGTTAATGGTTATTATTTGGTTAAATGCGCTTATCCTTAACACGTCTGATATTAATTAGGTGTCTAGGGGATTGGCATTTGTTTTGAAAGTTCCGCCAAAAATCAAGAATTTGTTTTGGCGCATTTGTCGTGGTGTGTCCTTTAAATTGTGTTTTGTGGAAGCATATGAATAATAAATTATGGACAGAGTGGATTTTACCGATTGTTTTCGTGATATTGGAGAAGCACTTGGGCTCCTACTTGCATCGGAATGAGTTCATGAGCTACAATTGGAGCTGTTGATTTCGAACTTGATTCCAAGATTGTTTTAGACTTCTTACATAGCATCAAGATGGAGTAATAGTACTGAATTCAGTGCTGTAATTGAAGAATGTAGGCCTTTACTTTTTACTTATTGCACTAACTCTCATGTTGAATTTCTTCGGAGAAAATTCAAGTCACATCTCTAGCTAGTTTTTTAGTCTTTATTAATGTTCCTATTTATATGCAACATATTATCATAAATAAAATACAAATAAGTACCTTTTGGTAAAAAAAAGAATATTCTCGAAATGAAACATTAGTTAATTAAACTTTTAGACACAATTTTCCATCCGATAGTATGATATATAAAAATTAAGATATACACCCACATAGTTGACTAGACATGTAAAATCTCTTTAATGATCAGCAAATAAAAAAGAGCAACAACAATAATTGTGTCTTGCATTACATACATGGTTGTTGCATATAGCAACTTAGTTAAGATAATAACTTCGCCATAAAAACATTAATCACTTACCACTAGCTAGTGGTATTTTTAGCATACCTTAAATGATAGACCCGATCCACTTAACTTTTCTTCTATTATTTTTGATAACTTTTCCACCATTGAAGGAGAAAGATAATTAACCCAATCTCCAATTTCTGCCTTTCGAAAGTAGTAACTTTTTTCAAGTTTCCATCCCAAAACTCCAGATTTATTTGCCTCCAATTCTTTCATCTTTTTAAAGCTACATAAACCAATAATATTTTCAATCACCTCATTACTTTCCTCCTCTTGAGTAAAAGGACACCCCAAAAACTCTCCAATTCTTTTGACTTGAAAATTAGCATCTTCTTTAAGATCTTCATATTTCAAGAATAAAATCTTGGTTGGTCTAACTATGCTTTCCTTGAAATAACCCAACATATGGTCCCAAAATGGACCAACATGACATATCCCCTTACAATACCTTTCAAAATCATCCTCTAAAGTTGATGTAGGTAAAAATTGATTTAATGCAATTTTGTTAAGGAAAATCCAATTAGACACAAAAGTGTCAAATGGGTTCCTACATATGTAAATAATTTTACAATTGGACTCTTTAATTGACTTGGCCAATGAAGGGTAAGGAATGTGAGTTCCAAAAAGCCTTGGTTCAATCATGTTTAATGGGTCCATTTTAGAAAACTTGCTAACAACATCAACATAAACATTTAATTCAAAGAAAGGAACTAGTTCATGAGGATTAGATGTAAGTAATGGATGAGACTCTAAAGAAGAGAACTTATGGCGATGAACTATGGCAAAGGTAAGGGCTTTTAACCATGTTGTTCCTGATTTTGGCATAGAGGCAATAACAACATCACTATCCTTAGCTTGGAAATTAGTTTGAAAAGAGATCATAGATTGGATTTGAGATGGAAAAGTCCAAAAATTTTGAAAAAAATAAAGATATTGGTTTGCAAAGCCATATTCTTTAGGAAGTGAGAGGATTAGGTGCTTACAATTAATGTCTACTTCACCAATTACTTCTAGCACATCTTGTGATTGCTCTTTTGTGAGATCTTTTGATGCCATTGAAGGAGAACACAAATGCTAGCTTGCTACTTGAAAGTATAGTGGTTAGCATTGTGTTATTTATAGAACAATAGTAATGGTTTGTGTAGAAGAAGATGATTTAATTAACTTCTTTTGGACACGTAATTCATGCACACAAATCTTTATCTTTTGATCCACTACTTTAGTCAAGTGGTCACAAAGTTTACTTATTTATTTTTGATATTTTATTGTATAAATAAATTAAATCAAATCAAATTAAAAAACCAACTATCTATATACTTACAGCCTCTCTCCCTAAATATAGGATAACTTGCCACTTTTTATAAGTCTCTTTCTTTCAAATTTTCAATATAAATAATTATTTTTTATTAATGTATCTCTAATTATGTTATACATTTTTTTACAATGATAATAAATACTATAATAAAAACATAAATTAACTACTATCTATCTTTAAGATTTGAATACTAATTGTCAATAAATTTAATAATACTAAGGACTTTTTAATTTTCGTAATTTAATCTAATCAAGTAAAGAAGAAAATTGAATACTCTAACTAAGTAATTAGATATTTAATTCTTGACACTTGCGTATTAAATTAACTCAGATGAGAGCATCTATCTAACATATCCAATAAGTTCAATAACGAGTATTAATCTATACTAAATGAGATCTTATATTTCACATCAATAATATGGTTATATAAATAATTGATTATATAAAGAATGTACTTTGTTTTATAAATAAGTCCCGTCTATATGAATTACATAATGTAAGTAGAATTGATTTTAACTTTTAATTAAGAAATAGAAAAACATAAATAATACAGCACCTACTAGTTGTTACCACGATATAATTGAAGTAATGAAGCCAAATGTGTGGACCCCATAGTTTGATTAAAGGGTAAAAATAAGTAAAAGTTGCCTTGCAAGTTGCATCTTGCATCCACCTAATTCCTTTTCCATTTTTAGATAACAATGTGATTTCCCATTTTTCTCCCTGATTGAAACCACTTAGACCAACTCAAACGGGTGCAAAATTTATTTGTGAATCAGCGTGGAGTTATGATCAAATCAAATTTTGTTAAAATTTGTTGATGTAGTGCGACAAGCTAGAACAAGGTTCTTTTACAAAATAATCGTACTTTGGTTATTTAATAACAATAAAATTTATCACAATTGTTTTTTTTTTTTTAACGTTAATTTATATTTAAAAGTCATTTTTTTTATTAATTATGACAACTTATTTTTCTTATTCTGAATTTTTTTTTAAAATTTTTATCACACCATTAATTCTCTTTAAGCTTCAATTAACAATATTTTTTACTTATTTTTTCATTTTATTATTTCAACATCCTAATTCTCAAATTTTCCAATTACCATCGCCACCAACCAATCTCAATATATTTTATCGACCTTAAATGAATACTCAAGGTCGAGAGTTTACTTGTTATGAACCTGAAACATTAATTGGATCTATATCAGAGTGTCAAGTTCTGCAGTTTTCTACTCAAGTTGAACTTAAAAACATTATGCTCGAAGAGGGAGAAGGACATCATGGTCGGAAAAAATCTCGAGTTATTCACAATAGATAAAGATACATTTATTCAATCATGGATCAATGTTTCAAAAGATTCAATTGTAGGAATTGACTATAAATTAAATCGTTTTTGGTTTAGAATGACAACAAATTATTATCAGTAGTGTGGACAATTGTGAGAGAAGATACCAAATCAATAGAAACGAGATTTGTCTAGCTGAATATATATTTTGTTTATTTATGTAGATTTTTACTACACTCTTTTTTTCCTACTAAATTTTTTAACGAGGCAATAGATTATACCCCTTAGGATTGTCATCTTGGGTTTTGTTATAGTCCCCCCAAACATTTTGTATTTTTATTTTTTTAATAATATTTTAGAGTGCTACAAAGATATAAGATTGGCTCGAGGTGCCAATATAGTTGGACTAATCATGTGATGCTTATGCACTCTATTTTGCTTTAAAAAAATTGACATCAATTTGGATGACTAATACAATTCAAATAGGTAGTTAAGCACAAGCGATGAATCATCCACTAAACACTATTAGCCACAGTTTTAAAGATCATTAACCATAATTTTCAAAATAATAATTAATAGTATCCAGTGAATGACTAATTATTTGTGACACCTTATTAATTTTTGCTAATCATCGATTCAATGTACTAAACTAGATATTTTAATTGTATTAACCATGTAAATTAATGTTAAAATTTTGTACCAAATTATCATTTCTCTATAAAGTAAATATTTAGTTAAATAAGTATACCTTATTTTTACTAATGATTTAATATACCTAAACATTGTCTACCAAAATTATTCAATTTTAAGTTATCTTTTCTAGCTCATACTCTCTCTAGAGTGATACGTTAACAATGATAAACAAACATAAACATAGAAAGAAGGAAGACGAAGAAAGAAAGAACCTCATTAGGGTTTCATAACTAAAATAAACAAAAGTTAAAGGTTATAGAAGTACAATAAGTATATATACAAGAGAATAGAAAAATATAAAATACTTTTACTACTAATATATAATTATATTATCTAACATCTCATTCCAAACATGCGATGCATTAACATGGATCATCGAGATTTTGCAAACCAAATAATGAAAAACATTTAATAAAGTGCAACTTTGTGAATAAATCAGCAATCTGTAAGACAGAGAAGACAAACAGTTGAGTAATGATTTCATGTTGAAGATGATCACGAGTAAGATGACAATCAATCTCAATTTGTTTGGTGTGTTCATGAAAGACCAAGTTATGAGAAATTTGAATAACACTCTTTTTATCACAAGAGTTGACTCAGAAAATGAGATACTCAAATCAGAAGAAAAAAAAGCCAACACAACCAAATTATTTCAGCATTAATAGATGTCATTGTACAATACTCAACTTCTATATAAGAGTGTGAGACAATATCCTATTTCTTACTCTACCAAGAAATAAGAGAGTCTCCAACAAAGATACAAAACTATATGATGGACTTATAATATGTATTGTCACTAGTCCAATCGGCATCAGAATAAGCACTTATTACAATGAGGAGAACAGTGGAAAGAGAAGGCTATGAAATTGAGTTCATCGAAGATAACGAAGAATAGGAAGAAAAACTGCCCAATGTACTGCAGTGAGAGGAACATCATCCAAGGAAGCATATTTCATATTTAACTCAAGAGGAGTATATGTTGCTCTAGTACCATAAAGATGAGTCTATTTAAGAATGTTAGCAATGTACTTGGATTGAGAAAAAAAGGTAGCCTCTAAGAGAGTAGGAAACTTCAATCCCCAAGAAATAGCAAAGAGTTCTCAAGTCTTTAATCTCAAATTGCTTGGCTAACTGGAATTTCAACTCATTGATTCCACTAACATTATCACTTGTAACAATCATACCATCAACATAAATTGAAAGTATAATGTGACAATAAGTAGTGGACCTTATAAACAATGCAAAATCATGTTCACTAGAGAAAAAATCGAGAGAAGTGATCACAATAGATAATTTCTCAAACCAAGCTCGAGAAGTCTGTTTAAGACCATAGATAGCCTTTTTTTAACTTTCACATTTCCCCCCGATTATGATAAACTCTCTATGGATGGACCATATAGACTTCTTCATGAAGCTCACCATTTGAAAAAACATTTTTGACATCTATTTGGGGAATATGCCACAGACAAATAGATGCAATTGTGATAAGAGTACATATAATGGTCATCTTGGCTATAAGAGCAAAAGGTTCTTCATAATCCATACCATATTGTTGAGAAAATCCCTTAGCATTAAGACGTACTTTTTAGCTCTCAACCGACCCATTAGACTTAGTTTTGGTATTGTGTACTCAATGAGACCCAATAACATGCTTTTCAAAAGGAAGAGGTACTAATTTCCAAGAATCTATTTTATTCAATGGAGAGAGTTCTTGTTATATGTCTATTTTCAAAGAAGATCAAGAATAGCCTCTTTATAGGAAGAAGGCTTAGATAAACTGTGAATAGAGACTAAGAAAAAAGTAAACAAAGTTGAATAAGGGGAATAGACAACATCATATTACTGAGTAGACTTACAATGACGAGATGGATAATGAGGAGGCTGAGAATCAACAATTGCAAGAGGTGGTTGGACAATCGGCAGGACAAGAGGCATGTGATCATGTGAAATAGTAATATTTATTTGACAATTCTCAATATTACAATCATTAAAAGAATCATCATTAGGACCAAATGGATCAATATGGGTTAGTTTTGAACTTTTAGTAATCTAATAATGAGAGGCAACAAAGTAAAAAGGGATGTGTTCAAGAAAAACAACATTACAAGAAACATAAAATTTTCTTGCATGAGGATCCTAATAACGATAACCCTTTTTGTCATTCCCATAACCAAGAAAAAACACACATGGCAGAACGAGAAGACAACTTATTGCGCTCTACTTGTGGACAAATAACAAAAAAAGTAAAATCAAAGACTTTCATATAATAAGAATTAAAGATAGACGCATACAGTTTTTTAAAGGGGAAACAAACTTGATATGACATACAATAGACTTCTATTAATAACATGGACAAAATTAAGAACTTTTTCTTCTTATAACTCACTGAAAACCAAAGTAAACAAAAAAATGGAATGAGCAGTCTTAATAATATGAAAGTGTTTTCTTTTAGCAACTCCATTTTGTTGAAGAGTATCAGTACAAGGTATCTAATGGAGGGTGCAATCGTAAGCAAGTAATTTAAAGAAAACACTTTATAGCATCATGATGGAGGGTTCAATCGCAAGCAAGTAATTCACCATCTAAATGACCACGAAAACACTTTATAGCATCATTATATTGAGTCTTGACCATAACACGAAACATATGATAAATGTCAAAACAATTGGATCGATTTTACATAAGATAAACCAAACAATAACGAGTGTAATCATCAATAAATAAAACATAATTTCTAGATCAATCTTTGGAGAGAAATGATGATGGACCCCAAACATCATAGTGAACTAAATCAAAAAGCACATATGAAACATAAACACTTTTACTAAATAGTAAAGTTGGAAATTTAGCAAGTTTACAACCACAACAATCTAAAATATCATTGGTTTGTAACTTTTCTAAAGCTCCAGTAAAAGCCAAATATTTAAATCTAGAAGCATAAACATATCCAAGGCAAGAATGCCAAAAATAAAAACTAAAAGATGAATAATTCAATAGAAAACTAGATAATAAGTCAGCAATGGTTGTTGTGGTGGTAGCATCTGAGACTCGTAGTTCATTTGAAACATAAAGTCCCCTTTGTTTATGGCCTATCTAAATCAACCTCCTAGACACACAATAAGAAATGGAACAAAATATAACTAAATAAGTGAAATCACATATTTAACTAATAGAAACAAGACTCAAAGTGAGATTTAAAAATATAATAAACATCAGAAGAAAAAAAAGACAACTTAGGTGAAGAGATAGAACCAATGCATGTTAACGGTATATGAGTGCCATCAACAGTCATAACCGACACAAACGAGACAAGATTCATGTACACAAATGATTTATCATCATATGTCATATGGTGAGATATACATGTCATACTAGACGAGTCCAAACCTTTAATAGAGGAAGAAGACATGACATGTGATTGAGTGGAAAGAAGTTTATTGAGTTGTTTTGCAATATCATATACATGGGAATCAAACTCAAATGAGTATATTGTACTAGAACGAGAGCTAATGGTACGAGAAGTAGAAGCAACAACGTTGAACGATGGACCCCTAAAATTCTTCTTATTTGTTCTCCCCAATTTCGGACAATGTGCTTTCCAATGACCTATTTTTATGTAAAAAGTACATTCTTCATTACCAAGCCCAACTCCCCCTTGTGATTTTCCTTTTGGAACAGGAGTAGTAAAAACATATGGAGGAGTTGAGAGAGTACCCTTATATGACACATCGAAGTGGGTCTTGAGTTTGATTTCTTCTGCCAACAATTCACTAACTACTAATTCAATAGTAGAAAGAGGAGAACGATGCAAAATAGCCTCATGAAGGCCCTCAAAATCAATATGAAGAGCTATCAAAAACCAAACCAGACATTGCTCCTCTGTTTTATCAATGAACGTTTTGGCAACGTTTAACTCAGTTGATTCCGTACGAGCCAGTTAATCCCAAGAATTAGTCATTTCCGAATAAAATAATTCAATGGTCGTATTTTTTTGTTTAAGGGCCTTAATGTCACTTTCCAACTGATATCGTTTTGCAAAGTTAGACTGAACATACTAAAAATTCAAGTGATCGCAAATCTCTTAAGCAATATCATATTTTGCAAGTTGCACACCTATAGACAACTCAATAAAATTATTAATCCAAGTAATGATTTTTGAATAACTAACGTTCCATGTTATCAAATCTTTTGCATATTTAACTTCATCCTTTTTATCTGTAGACTTAATAGAATTTCCATCAACATAACCCCATATATCTTTTCCAATCAATTTTTTTTCCATCATTTAAATCCAATAAGAGTAATTGAATTCATTGAGGTCGAGACTAACAGATTGAAGATAATCATCCTTGGTGTAAGACCCTTCATTTTTAAATTCTAACTTATGCAATTTTAGGATATTTTGTGTTGAATTACTTAGGCATTTAGCCAATTTTATTGGATTTTGTGAATTAAGTACCCAAAATATATTTTAATTAGAGTTATTAATATGTTTACAACAAAAAAATTTAAGAGGAAATGTTGATAAAACACTCTTTATAAAGAAAAAGGGAAAAGACATTCTACTTGTCCAAATTTATGTTGATGACATAATTTTTGGATCCACAAACAGTAAACTTTGCAAAGAATTTGATAACATGATGAAAGGAAGATTTGAAATGTCCATGATGGGAGAATTAAGCTTCTTCTTAGGATTTCAAATCAATCAAAGCAAGAATGGTATTTTCCTAAGTCAAACCAAGTATTGTAATGATCTCTTAAAGAAGTTTGGATTTGATAAATTTAAATCTGTTGATACACCCATGAGTCAAGCTTGTCATTTGGATAAAGATGAGAAGGGAAAATCTGTAGATATGACCATATTTATAGGCATGATAGGATCTTTATTATATCTTACAGCTAGTAGACCTGACATTACGTTTAGTGTCTGCATGTGTGCAAGATATCAAGCTAATCCTAAGGAATCCCATCTGAGTGCAGTCAAAAGAATTTTTAGATATCTAATAGGAACCAAAAATCTAGGATTATGGTATCCTAAGGGATTAACTTGCACTCTTGTTGGCTATTCTGATTCTGATTTTGCTGGTTGCAAATTAGACAGAAAAAGTACATCTGGTACTTGCCATCTATTAGGGAATTCACTTGTATCTTGGCATAGCAAGAAACAAAATAGTGTTGCGCTTTCAACAGCTGAGGCTGAATATGTCGCTGCTGGAAGTTGTTGTGCACAAATATTATGGATGAAACAACACATTTTTGACTTTGGTGTTGATCTTGGAACTGTGCCAATAATGTGTGACAACACTAGTGCCATAAACATCACAAAGAATCCTGTTATGCACTCAAGAACAAAACATATAGAGATTAGACATCATTTCATTAGGGATCAATACCAAAATGGTAATATCATGCTTGAATATATTAATACTTCTGATCAATTAGCTGATATATTTACCAAAGCTCTACCCAAAGAAAGTTTCTTCTATATTAGAATGAAACTTGGTATAATAGATCAAAATGAAATATGATCTCTGTGCAAAATCGATTGAGACATCGATGTTTCCTCTAAACTAACTAGCTTGCAATAGATAAATTGATTTATACATCGATTATCCTGTGTCAAAATTTCAAATCAGCATTACAAAATCGAATTCATAATTGATTTATGCTACACAGTGTCTCAATTATTAAAATATAAAACACGATAATCGATTTCATAATCGATTTAGCGATCTGTGGTAGCAATAAATGTTGAAGTATACATCAATCCAATCGATTGATGAATTGATTGCAGATTTGGAAAATAGTTTTAAAGAATCGATTTCATAATCGATTATTTCTCCCAGAAATCCAAAGATTTGAGAAATTTTCCAAACTCAAACCCGAGTATCGATTTGGTAATCGATTTTATCAAGTTAATAAAACTGCAAGCCAAGTAAGTCGATTGGGAAATCGATGTTGTTATGAGAAGTTTTCCTGAACTGATATGGAAATCGATTTAGACATCGATTTATCCATTGAACATTTACTTAAGAAAATCGATTTGGGAATCGATTTGAAATATAACTGTTGCAAAAAATATTAGCCGTTGGAGGCAACTATAACTGAAACCTTTCATTTCCCTCCAATAACGGTAACAAAATCGATTTGGCAATCGATGTGTCGTGTGCAAATGCTTAATAACATCGATTTAGAAATCGATTCAGAACAGTACTACTTAAAACCCTAAATCGATATCTCAACTCATTTTCCCTCAACTTCTAAAACTTCTCAAACTTCTCTGTGTTTTCTCTGTGCTTTTTACACTTCTCAAACCTGATTTCTCTGATTCCTTGAAACTTCTCAAACTTCAACAATCTCTCAAATGGCTAGAGTGAAACAAACCAGTGAGAAATCACCATCCTCTTCTTCAACCTCTAGTGGTAGAACTTCTTCTCCTCCACCTACTTCCGCTCATGAAAAAAGAGTGTTTATACCCACTCATAAAATCATGGCAAAGGATAAAGGGAAAGCCATTGCCACTGATAAAGGAAAAACCAAGAAGAGGAAGGTTCCTCAAACTGAAAAGCTGATGGGTGATGCAATGAAGGAGACAACCAAAAAGAAGAAGAAACCCTCTTCTTCCCCTCAACCAAAGACTGTTGAGGACTTTGCTATTTCCCCTGCATTCCTAAAGAGCAAAATCCATGAGGCAAGAACTCTGGATTTTGCCTACTTTGATGCAAACGGATTCACTTTCCAAAACCATCTAAGATTTTATGGACTGGTAGATTTCCTTTCTTGCTCTTTGTAAATCTATCCAAGGCTGATTAGAACCTTCTACTCAAACTTCACACTCACAGACACTGGTTTCGAGTCTGAAGTTGGTAAGAGAATCTCTATGACATTTAGAGAGTTCTCCATGCTTTCAGGAATGCCCTTCTTTGGAGAAGCTATTGATGGCAGAACAGATCCTGATTCTACTGATGATGCTTGGGAAACATCAGTAGATAGACACACAACCATCCAAGACTTGATGGTTGAAGGATTTGTGGAAAGGATATCTCTCCCAATCAACCAAATGAAGGTCCAGCATAGGATGCTGATGTATGTGCTAACTAGGATATTGGTACCTAGATTAGGGAACCATGTTGTAGTTCAGAAGCTGGACATTATTCTGCTTTGGGGCCTGTACAAGGAGCTTAAGATGAACTGGACATGGATTGTGCTGATGAATATGTTGGAAACAGCACAAGGAAAGCTGATGCTCCCTTACCCTCAGCTGATCACAAAGATTCTAAGACACTTCAAAATATCATGTGTCAATGAAGAATCAATAAAAACAACTCTAATTTTTTGTGAGTCAATTGTCAACCAAATGCAATTGAAGAGGATCAATGGCATTTGGACAAGGGCTCAATCAAATGTTGAACAACCTGAGCAAGCTAAAAACCAATCTGAGGTTTTAGCTAAGTTGCTAGAACTTATGGAGTCCCAGGCTGCTCACAATGCTAAAGTGGAAGTTGCCCTTAGGAAAATCCAAGCAACTCTCAACTTAGTTGTTCAGGATATCGATGCCATCCAAGACCATTTGGGTCTCAAGATGTCATTTAAATATATAGCTGACATTGGCACACAGAATGTTGTTGACACACAAACAACTGAAGAACCAAACCCTATCAACCTTGATAGTTCTAAACCTCATGGGAGAAGACACTTGTTGAGGATAATACAGCAGTCTCTACCTCTCCCACTGGTGATAATGAGGAACAGCCCTAGATTAGGTGTTTAGGCTTTTGTTTTCTTTGGTGTTTTGTAATTTTTCTGGGTTTTCAGTATATATCTCATGTAATAGCTTTTGAATCATCATTCTCTCTTGTATTATCTTTTTGAATTTAATGACAAAGGGGGAGAATTTGATTGAATTTAACTTGTGCTTATGTGCTCTGATAAAATGTGCTCTTATGTGTTCTGATACCAATTTGAATGAATTTGAATAACTTGTGCTTATGCTGTTGAAATGAATCAATGTATATGATTATGTGCTCTGATACCAAATTTGAATGAATTTGAATAAGTAACTTGTGCTTATGCTGTTGAAATGAATTATGAATTCTATAATTCAGGGGGAGTTTTTAAATAATAGGTATTATAAAGTTAAGTTTTGAAATGTAAACTCAAAGTTAAATTGTATGTTTGTCATTTAATCAAAAAAAGGGGGAGATTGTAAGATATATATCTCCTTGACATTGATTTTGATATAACTTCCAAACATACAATGTATATGCATTATCTAATTAATCTAATAGTTTGAGTTGAGATACATTTTAGCAAAGATTGATTATATCATAAGGCTTGAAGATTATGCGAAAGAATCAAACACTACACTTGGACAAATCTTGTGTCTCAAGCAATCAAGCAAAGATTGATCATACCATACAAGGCTTAAAGATTATGTGTAAATTTATCTATGGGTCATCGTGTTTATTAGGTAGATTCATCATTATGATTTCACACATCTAACATTTGCCAATTAAAACTAAAATCATAAAATAAGTGCATTAATCAATCAATTAGTAAATCAATTGGGTAATCGATTTTTTGATTTACAGAACAAAGCTTTCACTGAGTTAATCGATTGGCAAATCTATTACTGAAATGTTTTTCATCAGACCTATGTTCTGTGATTAAAGAAATCGATTGGACAATCAATTGTCATACTTTTCTTAAGTAATAAATTTTTTACTAATCAATTAGGTAATCGATTGCATGAATGAATTAGTTCATCATTTATCAGAAACATATTGCATAATCGATTGGCACATCGATTTTAATTAAATACCTGAGCTACTGGGACAAGTCAATCGATTGGCAAATTGATTGGAGTAAATGTTTGAGTTATAGGGAGAATTTAGCCCATTGCCAAATCGATTATGTAAATGAAATGAATCGACTGAGTAATCGATTATTTGATCTCACTTTTTGAACAAAACAATGATAATCGATTATTCAATCGACTCTGATATAAACTGAGTATCAGTTTCTGATATATGCATTAAAAAAATCGATTAGTTCATCTATTTCAAGATTCAAGAAAAACAAGAAACGCGATAATCGATTGGGAAATCGATTAAGCTGGTAATGCACATTAATAAAATCGAATGGAAAATCGATTTGTTTAATGTTTTTCTCAAAACTATATAAGATGAATCAATCACAATTTTCATAATAACCATACAGAATAATACAGAACAATACAAAAGAAAACTGAGAGTTTTTCATTGGCTATTTCGAAAAATATACTTTTAGAAAAATTGTTCTAACTCACAAATATTATTAGAGTTTGGCGAGTAGTTCTTAAAGATAGATTGGTTGTTGTTGTAGTTTGATGTTGAGTTAGATGTATAGGCATTGAGGTGCTGGAAAGTCTGTAAACATACTCAAATTATTTCTAGTGAAGGTTGAAATCATCAAGTGATTTCAGGACTGGATATAGACTATCGGATCGATAGTCGAACCAGTATAAAAATCACTGGTGCACACTTCTCTATCTCTATACTCTGTATCTTGATAATACATGTGTTTTTGAATCTCTGTTTTGAATAATCTTTTGAATATATCATTGTTAAATTGAAATTAATATTAAACAAGTTGGTTTTAATATTAAGTTCATCACTTAGGAAGAAATTGTATAATTTGGTTAATAATCTTGTGTATAATTTCCTAAGGATAGAGGCCATTACACCAACAGTAATTTTATTTTTTAAGTTTAATATCAAATTTTATTAATTACTTTCCTATTTGATTAGATTAAAGAAAATTATACTTTAGATTATATTTTATAAATATTTTTATATTTATATTTTTATTATATTTCAATTTATATTTTAAATTATATTTTATAAGGGTAATTGATTAAACTACTATTCATATCTTATTCGCCTAGTTTTTAACTCACTCATATTCAGGATAAAAATTTCAACTAGAGAGACATGATATGATACAATTCTAGATTAACTTATCATATCATTTTAGTTCATCAAACACTGTGATAGCGTTTCAGCAAGTGTACTGAATCGTTGCAAGTAATAATAAAACGGTAAGGCATATATTTCCAAATTATTCTACCATTTTTTTTTTCTTCACATTTTCATTCTGGATTCTCAAACATTGACAAAAGAACCAAGAAGATATTATTTATCAATTTTTTTTTCTTTTGATTTTTTTTATTTTCTTCTTTTTCTTTTTCTTTTTTTTTCTTTTTGTGAGAATCACCACCCCAAACTTAAAAGGTTGCTATCCCATGAGCAACCCCAAACTTATAATTTGATCAAGACAAGACAAAAAATTTCTACCTAACTCCAAGTAAGGTGATGTAATTGAAGTAGGGGTTTTTTTTTTGTTTTGTAATGTGGCTAGTAACCGAAATAAAGGGGCAAGGCTCAAATGGGCTAGAAAAGGATAACATTTTCATAGGGTAGTTAGAAAGGCTCAAACGACCAAATAAAATTGTCTCAATGTATGCATAAATTACAAGTGATGCAAGTCAGAATTAGTGCAAGTTCTGAAGGGATAACACATGTTTGGATAATCACACAACAAAGAATTTAAGTGTTTAGGCTCAAAAGCTCACAGCTAAGATAATATGAAAGAGTATGAACTATCTAAATGATGCCAAACATGCCACTACAAAATTTATTTAGTGTTTTTTTGTTTTAAATGCGAGAAAGACTTCAACAACCAAGCAGTAATCAACAATGCATGAATTAGTAAAACTTATCGAATTGAGCAATGATATGAGCAAAGAAATATAGTTTAAATTTAAAAATCCCAAACATAAAACTTAAGATCAAATGCAAGTTGTTAATAATTCTTCATCATAGTGCACATTTACACATAATTAGAAAGAAACAAATTCAAATAACAAAAATAAGATTGCAAAAATTAAAAGTTACCTCTACCTGTGGGTTGCCTCCCACGAAGCGCTTCTTTAAAGTCATTAGCTTGACGCCTCAACTATTGTCAAGGTGGCATATATGACAGGAAGAACACATCATCCTTATTTTTCTTTTTGTTTGGTAGAAATTCCATGAACTTAAGAAATAAAAGGTGTTGCTTCCATGTCCTTCTCAATTGGACATTGATGAACAAGGCATAGATTGAATCTCGAACTTTATCAATCTCTTCTTTTTTCTTTTCCTTGTTCGTCTTTTCTTCTTGCTTATCTTCTTCTACCACAATAATGAAATTATCTTCAATTTTCAACTTCACCTCCATCTTCTCAAACTTAGCCACTTGCTCAAATAACCTCTCACATTGATTTTCAAATCTTTCAATTAAAACCATGTTATTCTCCATGAATTCAACCAAAATGTTTGTAATGTGAAAGTATTTGTCATCTGATTCTTTGGATAGAGTTTTAGGAGGTAGAATTTGTTCCCAATTTATCTTTTGAATGTAATACTCGATGTTTTCTCTAACTTTGAGAAAAAAATCTTCATATTCTATTAGTTCATCAAGGTCATCTGAACAATGTCCATTCTTATGTGCTTCTCCGCAAAAGTCACACCTAAGAGGCTTCCATGGTGGGATCTGAGGGTGATATTTTGAAAATGTATAGCTTAAGATTTGCCCCTCAATCATGCGACATATACCCGATATAAGACAAGTATCACACTCTTCATATAATTGTAGTAGAATATCATCATCATAATCTTCCATGCTCTACAGCGCATAGTTATCTCAAACAAAGAAGAGAAAAACCACTAGACATGACATTAGCAAGTTCAACAAATAAAAATAGAAAAAGAAATTTTATTTTTTCAAAATAAAAAAATAAAAAAAAAATCAAAATTTTTATTGCAGAGCAAAAAATTTCAATTAAGTAAATAGTTTAAATTCAATAGTGATATGGCAATCCCCAACAAAGGCGCCAAAAACTTGATAAGCGTTTCAGCAAGTGTATTGAATCGTTGCAAGTAATAATAAAACGGTAGTACCGAGTGTCGAACTCAAGGATTGCGTTTTACTATTGAATTATATTTAATTACTAAAATTGAACAAAAGGTTCCCAAGTTGATTGAAATAATATTTGAAATTAACAACAATAATAAAACTGATCTTTTATAATGAGAAAAATGTCAGGGATGAGTTTCACTTCGAATCCAACCTTGCTGTCTAATTTGATCCTAGTTACTGAATTCCTTTATTGAATTATTGCCGAATTCTCTTTATTATTCTTGCCCTAATGTCTTAGTGACAGAACCTTTAATTCCAAAGTAACCCCTAATTCCTTAGTAAATTTAAGATTAGAATTAAGCATTACCGTATAGAAATTCTCTTGTAAATTATTGCTTTGCAATTAATTTAATTGGTTTCATGACCTGCATCTATCCCTAGACTACAAATTCATGAATTTCTCATCTCAAACATTCGTAAAGTCCACTTCCGTTTCAAAATACAAATCGTAGAACATTTTAATGTTGATCAAGCAATAAAAAGCATTAAGCACAGAGATGAGAAAAACAATTCAATAAACTCATTCATATAACTAGAAATCAAATCAGAAAAATAAGGGTTTCATTTGGTTACACTCATCCCTAACAAATAGGGTTTAGTTACTCATGGCAGAGATACAAAAGATAAGGATTAAAGAAGAATTACAAGAATGATTCATGGATGATTCTTGATAAAACTGCTTCAATGGCGTTAGAAACGGCCGTCTTTGAGTTTCTATGCTAGGGCACAAGTCTCCCAACTTCCCAAGAGTCAAAAAGATCCCTAAACAGTAAAAAAATTGTGTTTTTATGATTTCTGATCCGCGTCACGCGCCTCAGGCGCAGGATTTGCGCTCCGGGCGCGCCTGGACAGTGTTGAAAGGCTGGAAATGCGCCCCAGGCGCGCAGGGCGCGCTCCAGGCGCACAACATCTGATGTGTTACGTATTTTGCATTTTGCTCATCTTCCGAGTCTGAATTTGGTTCCGGTGTCTTCATGAAAGTTGTAGATATGGATCTTAGCTTTCATTAGCACTTGAACTTACTTCAATTGGACATCTAGAACTCCAGATATTGCTGAAATACTCCACATAGGTCATGTTGATTTCTCACCAAAATTCAGCACTGCACTAAAACAAAGTAACAACGCAAAACTACGAAAAATCTCTACTTAGTTAAGCAAATAAGAACATAAACATTTTATTAAATCAAATAACTAAAATCAACAAAATATATCAAATAACTCGTTAAATTAACTAATGATTAAAGATAAATAAGACTAAAATCAATAAAAATTATGCATATGATGAAGAGTCATCACACTGCATTCAAACATGATATGATAACTTATTCATATCATATCTTTTATCATGTCCATCAAACGATGTGCATTCAGACAGACCTGACACTGCATTCAGACGTAACATGATAACTTATTCTTATCATGTTTGGATTTGTTGTGGACAAGGAGAGCTTCAACTAGGCTATGTCCATTGTGAGATTAAAGACACTTCCTTCAATTTAGAACATACATTATAATCATAAGATGATTTATTCTTACATGAAAAATCTCTTTGACTCACAAGATACTTTTTGTGAAACCTATTACAACATTAACCCTTGTCACCTTTAGGTGCCACCAAAACAAATTTTCTATTACTCAAACCATTCGGAAAGATTCATCTTCATTGGATTATCGAAACTCCTATGTCACTTACTTGAAATATCGACCATTAAAACTTACATATACTTCACTCTCCCATAATTGTTTTCAGTGTACTACTATTCAATACAAGCAAATTGTATATCATTGTCCTACATATCAATCACTAGAACATCATTGATTAACCCAAAGACTAATTATTATAGATCCGCTAAATTTATAACATCAACCCAAATCATTAACAAACAAGCTTTTGTGGTCATATACTAAGTATTCAAATGCTTCTTAGAATACTCATCTCTAATCCAAATAATAACTGCTAGCATTGGTCGAAAGGCCTCACTTTTCTATTTACTCAATCCTACTTGATAAATGGTCAATAACCTCAAATATCCAAACTTCACTCGCCAATTCAAACCATATAATTTATCCGTACTGTCTAGATGTTTCTCAAATATCAGCCCAAACAATTGAAGTACACTATCAACATCCTTATACATGTTTGCTCGTTACTGCTTCAATCTCACTTAACTATATCGCACAAATCATCAACCTATAGGTCAACCCCAAGCATATTCAAATCTACACCTACGAGACCATCCACTACCCATAGTTTCACATCAATATTTACTATCTATTAAACCATAAAGAGATATTACTTACCATAGTTTTAACTGGTCTCATACCTACGAATGTGCTAAAAAATACAAGAAAGAGGGATTTGAATCGTATTTTGTCATTTCTGAAAATTATTTGAGTTATATAACCGAAAGATATGTTCTTTATCAAATCGTCTTGCGATTATAAAATAGGTTTAGTAAAATAAAGTTGAATCATAAAGACTATATATTAGAATGACAGAGAGAGAGAGAGAGAGAAAGGACATGAAGATTTTTATACTAGTTCACAACAAGTTGTTCCTACATCCAATATTCCCTTTACAAAGATATTTTGCTTCAATACAATCGAGGATTTAATCCACTATTTAAGCAATAGTATACAAGTATTATTTATTCTGCATCTTTATGTTTTCAGTATTTTTATCATGCCTCTCTAAGCAGTGATCATTAGCATCATTCTCAACTTTCTGACAGGTCGTCATTGAGGTTCATTGGTATTGTTATATCTCTTCATGTACCTCTTATGGATGAAAGGATTTTTGACATTATCTAGTTGATTTACATTATTCCTAGTTTTTGTCTGAATTGGCACAAAGTTTATTTATAGGAAGAAACTCTCGTTGAGAAGGTATTTCATTTCAACTCATATATAATTTCAAGTGTATAAAACACTTCGACTGATTTACATCCATTACAATAACTCTCTATTGAGAGGATTTTTCTTTTGATGTGTTCTAGAATTAGCATTTAAGACAAATAAGTCTTTTAGACACACAAACACACACACACACACTCACATATATATATATATATATCTTCATAATTAATTTAACATATCTTGATTTAAGAAGACAGATCTCAAAGGATGACACTATTAGAGTATTTCATGCACTTTTTCAATAAGAGATAAATCTATCATGATGAGTTGAGGATGTTGGAATGTTGTCTTCTTATCAAAGTGTTCATTTTATCATAGTGTTTACTTGAAATGTTGACCATACGGTAAATTAGTTTACTAGAATTGTGGGAGACAAAGTCATCAAAGTGAGATTGTAATCAGATTCAGTAAAGGTGCATTGAGAGCATGTTTAACAGTCAAACACAACTTCATCAGATTCTTCAAAGTCATTGTGAGCTAGTTTTGTAAATTCTTTTTCTTTTTTAATCAGAGGATTTAACTTGTACTAGAATATTGACTTTATCAGATGCTTCATTTAGAGCTTTCATCTTTCGATCTTTGAGTCAAATGATCAACATAGATCTGTAGTCAGAGGTAGATAATAATTGTAGCGTTCACTTCCTTGTTATTAGAAGGTCAACCATTGATTTATATTTCTTTTGGTTTTAACACTTTGACTCAGAATGTAGACTATCAGATGCTTGTTGCAATGCTTCTTATTGTTATATTATGACATACTCTTTTAAAAAACATAACTACTTGTTTGTTAGGTGATAATATTATTTGTGTTAAAAACTTAGATTATCGTCTCTAATTTACTCATAACTTGTGCAACCTTAAAATAGATAGTCATTAAGATAAATCTTTCTCTTCTAAATTAATCTGCACACTTAGCAAATACAGTTTGGAGATAGTTGTTCTTTATTTTTTGTTTGGTTATCATCAAAACATCAACTAGAGAATTGTAGCTTAAACCATTTTTCTCTAGCAACCTATAGTCATCATGAGATTCAACCTTAACAATTGATGTTCTTAACGTATCTCGAACATCAATCATTAGCTTCGAGAGATAGGTTCTATCCAAATAAATTCATTTCTAGTATCACAATATATCTCTAATCAATTATGTACAATATCCCTATAGATTCACTATACTCAATGTTGTTGTCATTCTAACGTCTAAAATACAAGAATAAAGGTCTTAACTACACAATAAACTCTCAAATGGTTGTGTTCTCTTGACAACCGTGAAATTCATCTCCTAGATATGGAATCAACATCAATTTCTCTATTAGGTTCCCTAACATCACCATATTTTATCTCTTCGAAAGGGAATCTATTAAAATCTTATAAAAGATGCAACAATGTAATAATGCTATCCAACACCAATCACGAAAATTCTTTCTACTATCAACAAGTTATTGAGGTGATCAGTCTCATAACTAGTTTTCAAGTAATCTCCAATCATAATGAGGTACAAGATAACCTCTTTTCATCTTTATTTTTTGTACTCTTTATTTGCAACCTTCATGAATTTATGAGTGTTATAGTATTTAAGTTCACCTTTACTCTCAAAAACTTCTTCTGGTTCCGCATAAGGTTCGACCATGTTTATCCATCACCTAAGTCCTTTATTCAACCAGAATCAACTATTTCCAATTGAGTTAGGTGTATAACTCAACCACTTGTTGCAGAACGAATTCCCTTTAGGTCCATTGTCGATCCCTCTAAAGGTTCCTTTTATTGCCTACGACCATAAATCTATTTCATCTAAATCAACATTTTCTCTAGATTTTAGTGAGTCTTGTGGATGGTATTCCACCAATCCTCTAACTTTAAAAGTTTTTACTTCACATTTCTACTTTAGTAAGTCTCATAGTCACCTAGTAACAACTTATGTATCATTGGGATTGTCTCCTCATCCATAGCTCTAGCCATCAAAATGTCAAATATCTTATCGGTGGACTTTAATGCCTATAAGGCATTGATTTTTCTCAAGACTCACCCAAGTCACTACTAAACTTTGCAGAACAACTTCCCTTCAAATACACCATTGACCCCTCTAAAGGTTCCTTTTATGGCCTAGGACGATAAATATATTTCCTCCAAGTCATCAATCCCTTTGGATTTTAGTGATTTTTTTCGATAAGATTCCATCAATCCTCTAGTTTTAGAAACTCTTACTTCACCTATCTTCTTTAGCATGTACCTAGTTACTTAGAAACAACTCATGCATCATCGAGATTGTCCGATCACCCATAGCTCTCTCCGTCGAACAAATATATGTCCTATCAATAGGACTCTAATTTTTCAAAGGCATTGAGTTCTCTGAAGAATCACACAAGTCACTACTAAATTACAAAAGTTCGATAACACTTTTTGTCTTCAATGATAAGCAACTAAAGCAACCACACATCCATGTTTCGTTTAAGGGATAGAAAAAACAATGAGCCTATGAGATTGTTAACAAGTTCCATATTACTAATCAGACACATGGTCAGCTTAGGAAACCTCAACTAGGAATGGCAACGGGGGGGGGGTCTGTGGCGGACTATATCTCCCTCACACCTAACTAGTCATAAAAAATATGCACCCCCTCATTTTTTATCAGGTTTGAAATTTAAGTTCTCATCCCCCTTTAAGAGATTTCGGGTGCGAAGTGGATATCAACACCCTCGTTTTCGTCCCTGAGTTTTAATTTTGGAGAAAATATGCACCTGCCGCACACCCAGTCAAACATGAATTTTTCTCATCTAAATCGTAACGGGTTTAGGTGGATATCCGCAAGTGCGGGTTGTTTAGCCATCTCTAACCCCAACCAACACAATCTAATCTAAAATCAATTGTGGTTTATACCACAAAATATAACACCTCAATTTTTAAATACTAGTGTATTTTTAAAAAGAAAACTTTGAACTTTATACTTTTAAAGTTCTTTTCTCAAAATAACTATAATTTTCAACAACAAAAAAACTTTTGAAACCAATACAGTGTAACATATTAGACACAACAAAAACTTTCATAGTAAACATCTTTATTTTAAAAGGGAATTTTTATCAAATAAGTTACGATAGAAGTGTTCCAATAGAATCACCGCCAAGTTGCTTATTATAACTCGTACACAAGAGCTACGAGGTACTAATGACCCACAATTTACAACAAGTTATTTGCGTCTGACTGGCATCCAAGTCACAGCTTTCCTAAACCTTCGTCATCATCCATTTCTTATGTAACTCATTCCTTAAAGCATGGGACGTTCAACTTGTTCCACAATAATAAAAAGTGTCACCAAGTCATAATAAAATGCTTATATCTCGGAGCACATAATTCTGAAATATATAACTCTTCATAAAGGGGTGTGGAGGATTTTTGTTCCACAATAATAAAAAGTGTCACCAGTCATAATAAAATGCTTATATCTCAATGCACATAATTCCGAAATATATAACTCTTCACAAAGGGGTGTGGAGGATTCCACAACAAGGATGTCCATTTCCTATAACATCCCAATTCCTTATGGTGTCATAGTGATGGCCATCTATTATATATATTTAAAATAGACTTCTATTTCTTCCACATGTACAGATATATGTCACCTCAGCAAAAAAGCATATGTGTACGCCTTAGAGAGCTCTCTTGTATTTTTATGTTTCACTTCTTTTTTTTTTCTACTTAGTTTCTAAATAATTTGTCCCTCTTTTAATCCCTCTAATCCCTAATTTTTTAATGACTTCATCCAACAATTTCTTCTTCCCTCTTGTGCTCCATCCTCGCAAAATCTTCTTCTTCAAAATCGCCGACTCTACTCCCAAGATACACTGAAATAGGTATGAGTTGGTTCATTGCAACAAAAAATTTCCTTCTCTTTGTCCATTTTTGATTTTGCTCTACCATAAATTCAATTATATTCTATGCAATCTTTGAAATCAATATGTCTCATAGTGACTTAATGTTATGTATAGTTTCTTACATCAAATTCTATCATTGCGACTATCTAGGAAATCCATGTTGGAATGAGACCAGCCGCCAAACTTCACTACTCATCATACCCAAGTTTCAATGCTATGACAAGGTATATTTATACATTAATATTTTTCCCTCACCCTTCTAAACTATTTTCCTTCTTTAGTTGTTTTTAAGTGTCACTTTGCTTTGTGTGTCTCATATTCTTAGTTTTACTTCAAAGTAATTTATTTGCAATTATTTGCATTTGATGTATATTTATAATTGATTGACAATTAATATTTTATAACCAAATTGTTATAAATTTTGAATTTCAGTTTTGAAACCAAAATATTAATTATTATGATTACTCTATTAATGTTAGTAATAGTTTGAATTTTTGTAAATTAAAATTTTCATATATCTAATTTAAAATAAAAAATTTCACAATTATCTCAAAGATTGATGATTAAAATGATCGAGTGAGAACAAAAAATATTTGTATTTGATTTTTTACTTTGAATATTGATAAATATATAATATATAAATATTTATAAATCATGGACAAAGTCGTGACTCTTTGAATTTTGGTTAGTTTTATTTTATTGAAATTAATTAAATTTGATTTGTTGTTTTACAGTGTTAATATATTTGATTTAAAATAATTTTTTTTACAATTACCACACAGATCAATGATTAGAATGATCGAGTGAAAAAACAAAAAATACTTATATTTAATTTTCATTTTTTAATATTGGTAAATATATATGGCATATAAATATTTAGAAATGATTGACAAAGTCATGTGTGTTGAATTTTGGCCGGCTTTATTTTACTGAAACTATTTAAATTAAATATATTATTTTATAGTATTAATTGACATGAAATTAAAGTAATTCATTTTCAATTATTTGTATTTGATGTATATTTATAATTATTTGACGATTAATATTTTGTAATTGTTATAAATTTTGAATTTCAATTTTAAAACCAAAATGTTAATCATTATGATTACTCTGTTAGTGTTGTTTGAATGTTTGTAAATTAAAATTCTAATATATCTGATTTAAAATAACAAAATTTACAATTACCACAAAGATGAATGATTAAAATGATCGAGTGAGACAAAAAAAAGTAATAAAATAAAATACAAGATGAATGTATTTTCAACTATTTCACTTTAATCATTTTTAGTTCAGCAATAAAGTAATATATTTTATAACTCAATTGTATATCAATTGAGTCTCTCTCTTAATTTTAATTGTCAAATACATTACTTCAATATTTGACATATCTATCAATCTCAGTATTAATAAGTTACTTTATTTATTCAAGTCATTCTTTTAAATTGATATTTCTCTTCTATGAATTATATTAATAAAATTGTATATATATATTATTGATATAAATACAAAATTAGAACATAAAATTTTATATTAATTCTTTTTAAATTCACTTAAATTAAATAAATAAAAATATACCTGCGCCTTGTGCGGGTTAGCATCTAGTTACCAATAATATCACAATTTAATAATTCCGCAAGGATAAGGTAGATTTATTCCTGGTAACCACACTATATAACCCTAACGATCGCCACCTAACTATGATATACATGAATATACAATTTCCCATTTATACTAATATCTTTTAATTTACGTATATAATACAACATTACATCGATTATCAACATTTTCCAATACATACTCATAAAGCATTGTGCAAACAACTTGAATCATGAAAATCAAGAAAACATATATCCACATATAAAAATAGAAACAAGTATACCAACTTATAGAGCAATTCACATATAACATGTTCGCGTAGCACATATCTATAAATGCCATAAAAACAGACATCATCATTGTCTTACCTAACAGAGCTTCCATTATTCAATTAGTTAATTTATACCAAATAATTTTTACGTCATCAACCAACAAAATCCTGAATCCATCTACTTCTCCTAACTTTCGACCAAGTAAAGAGACTAATTAGAATACGGTCCAAAATCAAATCTATCCATTTAGCCTATAAATTATTCATAAGGCTTACATTTCTAAATGTAAATATGATGTATGTTCATGAGACATAAGACTTTAAAAAAAAAAAACATTTCTTGATAAAATGCTTATTACTTGAGTCCTTAAATTTTACGTATTCCAAACTTACCCTCAAGGTATTTTACTATTCATTAAGACTCTCATCATGATTATAGCGAATCTATTATATATATTTAAAACAGATTCTCATGCCACCTCATAGTATTTCTTCCACATGTGCAAACATATGCCACCTCAGCAAAAAAGCATAGCAAAAAAGCATATGTGTACGCCTTAGAGAGCTCTCTTGTGTTTTTATGTTTCACTTCATTTTTTTTCTACTTAGTTTCTAAATAATTTGTCCCTCTTTTAATCCCTCTAATCCCTAATTTTTTAATGACTTCATCCAACAATTTCTTCTTCCCTCTTGTGCTCCATCCTTGCAAAATCTTCTTCTTCGAAATCGCCGACTCTACTTCAAAGATACACTGAAATAGGTATGAGTTGGTTCATTGCAACAAAAAAATTCCTTCTCTTTGTCCATTTTTGATTTTGCTCTGCCATAAATTCAATTATATTCTATGCAATCTTTGAAATCAATATGTCTCATAGTGACTTGATGTTATGTATAGTTTCTTACATCAAATTCTATCATTGCGACTATCTAGGAAATCCAAGTTGGGATGAGACCAGCCGACAAACTTCACTACCCATCGTACCTAAGTTTCAATGCTATGACAAGGTATATTTATACATTAAGATTTTTCTCTCACCCTTCTAAACTATTTTCCTTCTTTAGTTGTTTATAAGTGTCACTTTGCATTGTGTGTCTCATATTCTTAGTTTTACTTCAATGTAGTATGTGTCGAGTAGCTTACAAATTGCAGTTGAAAAAGTTTGATTCAAATAATTTTAAGCATGTTTAGAATTGAATTGAGTAAATTAAATCATTTTAAATTTCAGAACACAAATATACATCTATTGTAGAAATCTGCATCTATTGTGGTAATTGTGATTTTTTTTTTTTAATTTTAAATCGGATATACTAGAATTTTAATTTTCAAACATTCAAATTATTATTAATATTGGTTACAAAATATTTTGGTTACAAAATATTTTGGTTTCAAAATATTAATTGTCAAACAATTATAAGTATACAAATAATTACAAATGAATTACTTTAATTTCATCTATTATATATATTTCAATATTTATATTTAATATATCCGATTTAAAGTTAAAATATTTGTATTTTATTTTCTACTTTGAATATTGATAAATATATATA
>JBBPBS010001102.1:11819252-11856354 GCA_037974835.1 Cicer judaicum | reverse complement strand
TGGTTTAGTTTATATTTTACGCAAATAAATTGTATAAATCAAACCAAATCAAATTCACTAATGTTAATTGAATTCTCAATATATTATTTATTCGAAATTGAATTATCAAAATATGTGACATTAATTTAACATTTATACATAAAAAATACAACAATGAATATCTCTTGTTAAAAAGGGATATAGTCGATTGATACTAATACCATAGTGTTAAATTGAAAATATGACACATCTAATAATTCTTTATCCTCTTAAATTGAAAATATGACTAATCTAATAATTCTTTATCCTATGTATGTATTAAAAAATCAAACAGTTGTATTGAAAACTATAATCACATAAATTATATTTATAAAATTTAACATCAATTTAAAATTATTTAATATATTAATGAGATAGTTAAAATTAATTAAAGTCTTATGAATTTTTATTAAAATTTAAAATATTAACGAGTTAATTTTAATATAAATATAAAATGATTTTAAATTAATGTCATATTATATGCTTCAACTTTTGACTAAGTTTTACTTGTAAATAAAATTAGAGAGTACACATAATCTATCTATGTATTATAGTTTTCAATCCAATAGTATATTTTAATTAAGAACGGTTTAGATTTTATTTTTATCAAAATATTATACTTAAATCTCAATAAATAAATGTTTTTAGATCTGCCACTATTATTAAAGGGTGTCATTATATTAAAAAATAATAATAAAAAGGGTTTTCTTGTAAAAAAAGTGAGAGAATCTGAGCACATTTTTTTCTTTCGAATTTATCGATGGAATGGAATATTTACGCCCCTAGTAATAGTGATTCCACGTTAATAGCAGTAATAATAGGCGACTCCACGTTATTAGCATGAGTTGTGAGAACGAATTAAGAGTACAAAAACACATTGATTGAAACATTGAAGAAGTGAAAGATGGTGTGAGTGAGTGAGTGTCTTGGTAGTAGTAGTAGTAGTACTAGTACTATACTCCTATTTCTATTCCATTTTATGCCAACACATTTCTCTCTCCTACTTTCTTTTCTCTCTTCACTTCTCACCATTTCCTTACAAAACCCTCTCTCTCTCTTTCTCTATAGAGATGAGAGTTATCTTGTGAATTTTCTTCTATGTTTCCTTCTCTCTTCTTCCAATCGCATTCAATCTTAATTTCCTTCTTCTTCTTCTTCCTTCAGGTTTGATACTTTCCAGATTAGGGTTCATACTGCATAAAACAAACACTTCTTTCTTTTTTATTTTCATTTCCAATTTATGAACTAGTTTAATTAGCAATAGCTTGAAATTGAATTGGTAATTGATTTGTGATCTTTTATATTTTCTTTTTTATTATTATTATTTTAGTTTTAATTTTAGGAACAAGGATTTTCACTGTTTCTTTCGTTTTCTTAGCTCAATTGAATTTTGGAATCGAATTCGAAAGAATTTCATTCCCTGTACGCAAAACGAGGTCGTTTTTTGGATTTTAGTGTGACGTCCTAATTCAGGTATTTATTGTTTCTTTATTCTTGTTTTGAAGCTGGTCTCAAATTTAATTAATGGAAAATTTTGGATCTATTGACATTAATATATAGTTTATTAATTATTATTAATCATTATCATAATAGTCGTTATCTTTATTATTATCATTTGTCAAAATTAGGACGCTGACAAATTCCTCTATGCTCGTGTTATTGATACTGTAATGTAATAAATGTGTCTGTATTTCAATGACCGGATTTAGCGTGTTTGGTTGACCTTCTTGTATTTTGGGGGATGGAAATTGTGTTTTGAATTTTCATGTCTAATAAATAGTTATGTGTTAATACTTTCTCTATTTATTTGATTATGTAGTGGGTCAGCATAATTAGTTTGATAGTACTGTAGTGGAATATAATGAAATATAATGCTTTGTTCTGTTTTGAATTTGGGAATTTTAGTTTTCTTGGTCCAGAGGAGAGCATCTTGAATTACCCAAGAGTGTAATATTTCCGAATTCGGAACTTTTTCCATTGAAATTTATGCATACTGTTTTTCCTTGTTGTTTATCATCTTTGTAAAAGGATGGAGCTGGTTGGTTATTATGGTGCTTCCATTTTTATCGTTTCCACTTAAGAAATATGGTAATTCTGTTTTTTTAGGAGTTTACACGAAGTTCATTATTTATTATTGTTCCTTTTCCTTTCCCTATGAAAACAAAATATCTGATTAAACTGAATTTTCTTGGATGTTAAAGGAAATTTAGAACTTTTGCTGGTTTTATTTTTGTTTTATTTTTTAAAATTTGAAGGATTTCGTTTGTGATTGTGATATGCTCTGGACAGAAACCATATAATATATGATGAGGCGAATGAAAAAGGAGATCGAGGATGGGATGCTCCTAAATGATCATACTGAGTCACAGTTGAATGGTGAGGGTTATGAAGGAAGTGTCTGTGGGGTTGTTCTGAAGAAAGGGCCATGGACATCTGCTGAGGATGATATTTTGGTCAATTATGTCAAGAAGAACGGAGAGGGAAACTGGAATGCTGTTCAGAAGCAGACTGGCCTGTTACGTTGCGGAAAAAGTTGTCGACTTCGGTGGGCTAATCACCTAAGGCCAAATTTAAAGAAAGGGGCATTTAATGCAGAAGAGGAGCTGTTGATTGCTGAGCTTCATTCAAAATTGGGAAACAGATGGGCACGCATGGCAGCGCAAGTAAGCATATTGTGTATTGTTTGTCATTGCCTTATATATTTAGTTATAATTATATCATTTTTTAAGTTTTCATGAAATCTTTGAATTCTGTTCATTTGCCATTTCCTTGTATACAAGGAACTTTCATCTAATTACTTCTATTTTTACTTCTCTAAAAATATGGAGCAAGCTAGTTAGATTTGTGTATGTAATTACTTCTATTTTTACTTCTTTTAATTCATTTTATATGTTTCATTTTGGTGTAGTGGTAATTCTAAATTTTAGATGTATTAAAAGTACCTGGTTCGAATCCAAGTATTTACAATTTTGTCAATCTAACAACTATAATTATAATAAAAATAACAAAAATCATTATCATGTAGCATTGAACCACGAACATGAGTTTTATGAAAAGCTCCATTACCACTCCACAATTTGACATTGTTAACGAGACATTTGTTATATATACCATATATTATAGATAAGTTTTATTGTAGGTATACATAATTTTACCGAAGAAGAAAATTTTGGAGTAGCTGTGGCCTCCCCCTGTCATAACTCAGATCCGCCCCCGATAACATCACCCATTTTGTATAAGTATTTAATTCTATAATTCTTTTTCTTTCAACTTTTACACAAATATAGAACTTTACAACATTCACTTTTCTGTGTTTGCAAAAATTGATTTCTTTTGGCTTGAACATTCTGTCTGATAACTCCAGTTGCAGATTAGGTGAGTTGTAAATTTATACTGTAGATAGTAGAATATGTCATGGTAACTGTCATGGTTAAAATTTTGAAGGCTGTGTACGTAACACTCTGTTTAACTTTTATGACACTGTTTCTTAGTATCTGGTTGCCTTGATAAGGAAACATCTATTATAATTCTGAAACATATTCAGCTGATAATGGATATGTGTGTAAATTTCTGAATATATGGTGGTTTCAGTGAGGTATCACACTATCATTTACGCATATATAGAACTCTGAACTTGAAAAATGTCATTCTTTCTTTATTATAAGGAAACTAATGGATTTTGTTATTAATTCTTATTATTTTTTTAATAAATTTGAGGGGTATAACTTATTTAGGAAACTGACTGTAATTTATAAGTAAACGTCTTGGTACTTTGAATTAAAACATTTTAGGTATGGCGATCATGCATTCCACACAGGATTTTATAATTGTGGCAATCAGTATCTTCTACAATTTTTTATTTTTAATATTGTGCTTATTTTATTTTTTCATTATTTGGCTTGTAGTTGCCGGGTCGTACAGATAATGAGATAAAGAACTACTGGAATACTCGGGTCAAGAGGTGTCAACGGGCTGGCTTGCCGGTCTATCCTCCCGGAGTGCAGCAAGAGACTCCTCATGACCAAAGCACTGGTGGAATCAACGGAGACAATAAATTGCATCCTGATTTCATGCAGAAAAATAGTTATGATGATATACATGATGCAATATTTGACAGTCTGAAGGATAACCAGGGAATCTTACCTTATGTGCCTGAGCTTTGTGATATTTCTACTTATGGCAATATGCTAAATGGTTTTGATTCTTATCAGTATTGTAATTTTCTGCCAGCAACATCATCCAACCACAAAATTCTTCTAGAATCAACAATGCCATTTCTTGATTCCAGTGGTAATAACAACAGAAGTGGTTTTTATCCATTTGATCATATTCAGGATAATAATTCTGATGCTTTGACACAACCATTTGGGATGCAATCACCCCTTGATCCTGGTCTCTCCTCACACAGATCGATGTGTTACAGCCATTCACTTAAAAATGGCAATTCCTCCACTTCTAAGCCTTTCGAGGCTGTGAAGTTGGAGCTCCCTTCACTCCAATATTCAGAAATTGACTTAGGCAGCTGGGGTACATCTTCCACACCTCCGTTACTTGAGTCAATTGAAGATTTCATTCAATCTGATACACCAATTAGTACACTAGAGTCAGATTGTTCTTCTCCACATAATAGTGGCCTGCTGGATGCTTTACTTTATCCGGCGAAGACTCTGGGCAGTTCAAAAAATAATTTTTATGACAAGTGTTCAAATTCATCTATTGCAACTCCTGGTGACAGAGCAGACAGCTCTGCTTTGAATATGTATGAGCCAGAGTGGGAAGAATATGCTGACCCTGTATCTCCATTTGGTGCATCTTCCATATTGAATGAGTGCCCCGCCGTTAGTGCCAACAGAAATTCACTGGATGAACAGCCACCTGTTCAGAACTTTGATGGTAAGTGCCTTTCAATTTGTGGGGTGATGGACTGTCATTGAAAATATTCACACATTCATACACTTGTTTGCATGTCTTTGGTACAATCTGAAACTTGTTCATTATATTGGAGGTTAATTTCCTGTTCTATTGTGTAGTTTGCTGTTTAATAAAGTGCAAATTTCAAAGTAATTGTCGAAACCTTCTATAGAAAAAAGCTTGATGAAACTCTTTTTTAATTCACAAAGCGTAGAAGTCTTCATGAACATGCTAGACCATAAAAGTATATACCTGACTCGTGGCTGATAATTATTTAAAAAGACATTATATTTTATTTTCTAGGCTAGAGTTAGAGTTTCCCCACAAATTTATTGACCTTGGAAATGCATGTCTAAGGTTTCCCCTGAATTCATGTGCAGGCAACATTGTGAAATCAGAATATGCTGACCAGATTTGGACCCCGGACAGTGAAAATCAAATCATGTCTCTGTTGAACAATGGTCGGCCAGATTTCTTGCTTGCTTCAGATTGGTATGCGCCAGCTTCTGGGCAACTCACAAATCAATCCATTGCCATTGATGCTACATCACCGTTTCTCGGAGATCATTTAGCCACTGACAATAAACATATGACTGCTGGAACTTCCATATCAAATCATGTATGGGAGTTCGGTTCTTGTGCATGGAACAACATGCCTGCTGTCTGTCATATATCTGATCTTGGTTAAGAAAACATCTGAGATGTTGATTTGAAACTAATTACTTTCATGTTGGTTTTCTTAACGTGGTCGTCAGGTGTTAATATCTCCTGATGTGAGAAAGATTTTATATAGGTGTGATTTATAATTTCGATTCATTGGTAGAGACTCTATTGTCTTGTGGCTGTCATTTTTTTCTGCGTTTCATGAATGAATTCCTCCATGAATCTTTTGTAAACAAATACTTTTGCAGACTTAGATTAATTTGTGTAGAACAACATTGCATTTGAAACAGCATGTAGCTGGATGAATTAAGAATGGCTTGTAATATGTTACTAGCATTAGGGCTAAGAAATCTAGATGTCTGACTTTTTTTTAAAAAGTTTCATTTATATTGGATAATGTCCAACTAGGGAAAAAATTCTATCTTTTAATTGCAATGCTGTTATCGACTCATCTATTTATAGCTGAGACCACCTAATAATTCGAATAACGTCAGTCCTTACCAAGCCAACAACGTGCCTATGCTAATGCTAGTAGTTGAAGGAAGGGAGAGAAGAGTAATTCTTTTGTTGATCAAATTGTAAAGGGAATTTCTCTCTTTCACAAAGGAAACATTAGTATCCTAAATTAATTACAAGATATTACTTTTAGACCAAATAAATCCACTTTTATTGATCTGATTTTTTTTTATATATTCAAGATTAGAGGGAGGGAGTGTTAAAAAATAATTAGTATCCTAAATTAATTACAAGATACGAACAATAAAAGTCTGTCTCAAATATTTGTCAAGAATTAGTATCCTAAATTGATTACAAGATATGAACAATAAAAGACTACCTCAAATATTTGTTAACTTCGTCATGCTTTGCCTTGTCATGTGGGACTGAATTGTGTACAATAGGGTTTGCAAATTTTTATTGTCACAATATAGTTTTATAAGTGAAGAATTGTAAGACCTCAATTCTTATAAGCGTTTTTCCACCCACAATTCCTCAAAAATTCTGTGAATTATTGCTTTGAATTCAACTTGTTCACTACTTTAATATGAAATTTTTATGTCCCAATTGTTCAAAGATCCACAATTTAGTAGTTATATCAATAATATATATACAATTGTACCAATATAATTTATATAAGAGAAGTACCATTATTAGACGAATGACTTGAATAAATGAAATAACTTATTAATATTGAGATTGATGAAAATGCTAAATGTTGAAGTAATGTATTTGATAATTGAAATTAAGAGATAAACTCAATTGATATACAATTGAGATACAAAATGTATTACTTTAATGCTGAAACGATAACGGATTAAAGTAAAATAGTTGGAAATACATTCATCTTGCATTTCCGATTTTCAGTTTTTCATTATTTTTCGGATTTTTTTGGATGTCAATTACATAATACCGTCCAATTGTTTTTTCTTTTGGTTTATTCTTTTTGGTTCTCCTTAAGGTATGTAGAAGGACAAACTCTTCGTCAGAGGATGTAATATGCTCGACCACATTTTTTTTTGTAACTGTTGTCTTGATTGTCTCTTCATCTGATGATGATATGTGAACGTTTATAATTTTATTTCTCTGTTGTACCTTGATTTTTCGTTTGGATAATAGACTGTCATCTTTCTCTTTATTATTATACTCATCTGCATACTCCACTTCTTACATTTTTGTTTTACCTCTTCGTCATTTGAGTTGGACTTTGTTGGTTGTGGTGACTTGGGTTCCTAATTATTGGAAGAAAATAAAATGTCATTAATTGTCCATAAAAATATGTTTTTCCCCTAGTTATTGAAAGGAATAAAATACTATTAATTGTTCATAAAAATGTGTGATTTTTTTCTTCTTAAATTCTGTAAATATATGTAACAGCCCATTTTTTTTAACACAATAAATAATTTCAGAAATAAAATAAATAAATACTTTTTAGATAAATATTTAAGTCGTAACATAACGACAAAGTCAACAAATATTTACAAGCAGCGGAATAGTTTTGAAATAAAAATCCAAAGTATTCGAACATCAAAATACACTGGGGCTATGAGGCCTATCAGATATAACTCATACCTTTGGGGTATTCTCGACAAACCTGTACAAAAGCATTGCCCCAAGAATTTCAACTCCCCTCCACGTCACATCAAAAAGTGGTACATAGACCCATCAAAGTAAAAGTCAAGCGGACAATATTAGTATAGGTATAGTCTTCCAACATATAACAAATACATCCACAAAAGAAAGACCTCTAGCCCCAATACAACCATACAATCTGATCATACTACAAAAACTATACGATCTGAGTGATCTCCACACGCCCCGCAAGATACTCCCGACACAACTCTAGTCCGGTGTGTCCAACTACCTCACCATCTACAGGATACTAACCGGTGGGAAGATTCTGGTTTTATATGAGGGCAAAACCTAGATTTCAACAAGAATTATAAAGGGTTACCAACAGAAATTAACAAATATCACATAGCATTTAAATTTCAAATGCACAAAATAACCTTTCAACTTAGCATACTCTTTGAAAGGATTTTCATATGCCAAACATGCATAAATGATGTTGAAAAATGTAGTTTTAACAAACTGCACTGTCGTAGTCGAATACAACTGAGCAAATGCAGATTTTCAATTCTAAAATGACTTTGAATCAATCAACACTTCAAACATTAATATTATCAATTATGAACACATAATTAACACCAAATTAATCTCCACAAAACCACATATCAATTACACATCGAATATTCATAACAACAATTATGAACACATAAGTACATCAAAACTTAATCAACCCATCTTCACACCTCTAAGCAATTACGGCAAATCAAAACAACAACCGAATATGTATATACAATCATCAGAGTATAAAAAACATGACTCGCGTGTCAAGCACCCCAATGCAATGCGTATATGCCAAAATGCATGAATTTTGGAATTCCAACTAAAACCCTCCTCAAAGGGGCATAAATCATAATTATACCGCATATCACATACTAGTATTAATTAACGAGATGCCACCTATCACGGGTCAACATGATTTACTGAAAAACGTAAATCGGAAATGTACCGCCTATCACAGACCAGTACTATTTACCGAGGTGCCACCTATTAGAGTCAACACGATTTACTAAAAAGCATAAATCGTAAACGTACCGCCTATCACATACTAGTACTGTTTACCGAGGTGCCACCTATCACATGTTAGCACGATTTACTAAAAATTGTAAATCGTAAACGTACCGTCTATCACAGACCAATACTATTTACCGAGGTGCCACCTATCACGGGTTAACACGATTTATTAAAAATGTGTAGTCTATCACAGACCTACACGACGCGAAAATTCCCGCAAGGATAAGATGAACCAACAGATCACATGGCATCATCTCGTGGCCCATCACGGTCATCACCATCACCATGGCCCCATCGCGGTTACCATGTACTATGAAATGCATGAGCATACTCTAACTCTTTTCACCATAATCTTTAAGTAAATGCAACTATTAAAAGATTCCCCATTTTTAATATTCATTTAACACTAATGATTTTTCAAATACAACACAGAGCATACTCAAACATATTTATTCACACCAATTTAAATTTCCACAACCACACATAAATCACATCTCCAAATTCCATTCACACCTAAATTGAATTAAATTCATTTTCCACCAAGTCACACATAAATTTCTTCTAAAAAATTCATAATATTAATTATGAACACATTAATCACCCATATTCAATCTCCAAAATTTTCAAACATAAATAACCACAACAACATTAATATATCAGAATTCTCTCAACCGCTAACTCGGTGCCAACGGTCTCGATTCCTTTTCGAGACCCAATGAGCTAACTACATAAACATAAATATTTATAACAATTTGTTCACAATAAAATTAATCCACACAGAACAAAATTCCTAAAATTAAATCTTTCTCACACACCAAACATTTAAAACCAAATAATCTATATTATTTAGTTAAAACTAAAATAATAAATATTGTCCAAATTTCACATACACACACTCGACTATTAAAGCACCAACATTTTTAAATTAATAAAATACTCTAAACTTTTTTTCTTTTTAAACTCAATCAAAGAGTAATTAAAAGAGTAGCATTTTAAACTCTAACCATTTTTAATTTCAATCTAACTTTTAGCTCAAACTCTTTAACTTAGTTAAAATTTTAACTTTTTCACAACTTTAACAATTCTAATTTTTTTTTGTAAAATTTCAATTTTCAGTTCAAACTCATTTATTTGAAAATAACTCATTACGTAACTCAAATACATCAAATTTAATTCACGCCAATTGACACCAACAACAATCAATTCAATTCCACAACACACATATAGTACCTTAATTAAATTTCAAAAATTTTTAAACAATTCAAACATAACTCACCCAATTTCAAAACTCCACATTTTTACACATAACCCACCAAATTTCATCAATTTAGTTTCCACAAAATTTACAAATAAATCACATCTAAAAAATTCATAATAATAATTATGAACATATAAATCACATCAAATATGGATCACCACAAACTACACCTCAAATTTAAATTCCACTAAATCACACATAATCGCCTTAAATCCATTTTCTACAAATTCACACATCAAATACATAAAAAAAATTTCCCACAAAATCACAAATAATGTCCTAAATGCATACTAAAAGTTTAGAAGGAGCCCTTACCTCCGTTGTAGTTTTAACAACCGATTACAGTGCTGCGATTAATTCCGGTAAAATTTAAGTTTATGACGTCGCTTCGAAAACTAGCTCACTAGCACCGCAGCATGGCAATGAGCAACTTCCTCTTCGGTCACTTTTCGAATGGAAGCTTAGATATAGTAGATAAATGAGGATTTGTGTTTTATTGTTTTGGTTTTGTTTTTGAAAATAGAAGAAAGATGGAGAAGAAGATCGTGAGGCCGAGGGAAAGTAGATTTTGCTTTCTCTCTCTCATATATATATATTATAATAAAATCAATTCCAAAATAAATATCTAGATATTTTTATAAAAATCATCATTACGCCTGTCACCTCACATCACATTACAAATCACTTTTTTAGAAAAATATCTATTTTCGCTGCAATTCAATTGGCAGATGAATTTTTTTGGACAAAAGATTCACCATAATTAAATTAAATTATTCATCGACGAATAATTTTAATCGAATCTCCAAAAAGATATTTTTGGCATTTAACTCCCAAAATACCATAAAATTGGCTAAAAAGTCTCAGAAATTCAACACAAAAATTCCCAAAATGCATAAATTAGAAAAATGTTAGATCAAGAAAAATGTTGGTCGCGACAAAAGTTCTTGTGATTGTGTATGTTTGCGATCCTTCTTTCAAGTTTTTATCCGACAACCTTATTTCAAAAATGAGCTCGCGATTACACAAATTTTGTAAAGTGGATGGTCTGTCTATGTTGTCCCATTTCTCCAAAAATTAAGTTGTTGTGTTGAGGAGTTTTTGAGCTTCTTTATCAAACATAGTGAATGTTGTTGTTGTTTCAACTAACACTCTCAATTGAATTTTGAACCTTTATAAAATATCAACTCATGTCATAACTATGAGTTAAACAAAATGAAGGTGGGGAAAGTAAAATTTTATGTGATACCTTGGTGCAGGTTACTTCGATGTGATGTCACATGAGGGAAAATTATATTGTTGGTCTTGTTTAGTTAATTTTGTGAGACAATTTTCACATCCAGGGCCAGATTTCTGATAGTAGTCGTCGTCTTGTTGAAAAATACAGATTATCATCGATGTCGTAAGATCGTCCTGAAAATCATACGAAAATCACTCAGAAAGTCTAGATAAATTGAATGATCAGGAGTTCCTTGTAGCATTCGTCTCTTAAATTTATTAAGGTGTTTCAGGTCCCTAGTTAGATTTTGTACACTAGCAATTGTTTGGCCAAAAAATAAGAATTTCGGTCGTTTTTGTCGAATCGCTTTAGAAATTGTATGAAATCGCCATAATAGTGTAAATGAAATTATGAACTAGGAAACCCTTGTAGCATTCTTATCTTAAATTCATCACTGAGAATGGTGTCCCTGGTCAAATTTAGGACTCTACCCATTGTCTGATCGAAAAATACGGATTTCAGTCAATGTTGTAAGATCGCCCTGAAAATTGTAAGAAAATTTCCTAGAAAGTCCAAATGAATTCGACGATTAGGATTCCCTTGTAGCATTTGTATCTTAAATTATCTAAGTTTTTCGGGTCTCTAGTCAGATTTTAACAATAGCCATCGTCTAGTCGAAAAACACGGTTTTCGGTTGATTTTGTTGGATCGTTTTGGAAATTGCACGAAAATCGACCTAATAATGTAAATGAAATTACGGATTAGGAGAACCTTTTTTAATTTTTATCTTAAATTTATCACTGTGTATTGAGTCCCCGGTCTGATTTCGGACACTAGCTGTCATCTGGTCGGAAAATACAATGATGTAAGTTTGCCATGAACATTGACGAAAATCACCCGAAAAGTCCAAATGAAATCGACAACCAAGATTCTGTTGTAGCTTACGTCTCTTAAATTTATTAGGGTTTTTTGGGTTGCGAGTCAGATTTCATACACTAGCCACCGTCTGGTCGAAAAATATGGATTTCGGTTGATTTTGTCAGATCGCTATGGAAACGTATGAAAATCGCCATAATAGTGCATATGAAATTGTGGATTAGGAAACCTTTGTAGCATTCTTATGTTAAATTTATCATTGTGTATCGTGTCTCGGGTTAGATTTTAGACTCCAGCCGTCATTTGGTCAGAAAATACGGATTTCCGTCAATGTTGTAAGATCACCCTGAAAATCGCTTAGAAAGCCTAATAAATTTGATGATAAGGAGTCCCTTGTAGGATTCTTCTCTTGAATTTTATCAAGGTGTTTTAGGTCTCTAGTTAGATTTCGTACACTAGCCATGGTCTAGTTAAAAAATATGGATTTCAGTCAATTTTGTCAAATCGCTTTGGAAATTATATGAAAATCGCCCTAATAATGTAGATAAAATCATGGATTAAGACATCCTTGTAGCATTCTTATCTTAAACTTATTATTGTGTATTGGGTCACGAGTCAGATTTCGGACATTAGCCGTTGTATGGTCGAAAAATACGGATTTCGTTCAATGTTGTAAAATCTTCCTGAAAATCGTACGAAAATTGCACGGAAAGTCCATAATAAATCGAAGATTATAAATCCCTTGTAGTATTCTTTTCCTAAATTTATCAGGGTGTTTAGTGTCCCGATTTAGATTTCGATCACTAGCCATCGTCTGGTCGAAATATACGGATTTCAGTCGATTTTGTCAAATCACTTTCAAAATCATACGAAAATCACCCTAATAGTGCAGTTGAAATCGTCGATTAGGAGACCCTTATAGCATTCTTATATTAAATTTATTGATGCATATTGTCACTCGGGTTATATTTTGGACACTACCTGTTGAGTGGTCAGAAAATACATATTTTGGTCAATGTTTTAAGATCGCCCTGGAAATCATATGAAAATCGCTCAAAAAGTCTAGTAAATTCCCGTAAGAGTGTAGATTAATCATGGATTAGAAGCGTTATTATCTTAAATTTATCACTGTGTTTCGGGTTCCGAGTTTGATTTCGGACACTAACCATCGTCTTGTCGGAAAATGCGGATTTTGGTCGATGTTGAAAGATCGCCCTGAAAAACATATGAAAATCGGTCGGTTTTTAGAGACTTAGTGGCTTATTTTTCTGATTAGAATTAGTGTATGAACAAATGTATATGACAGAAAAATAAAGAACACAACGATTTATCCTAGTTCCTATAACACCCCGACCATTACCGTTATCGGCGATGCTACCTCACAATCTTCTCAGCCTCTTAACCACCCAATATTTTTATTGTGTTTTGGCCACAAAATTCACTTGAAATTATCACAAACTTTCAAAATGAAAACTAGTAGGATCTTATAAGTAAGAACATCTGCAAGGCACAAACAAAAACTAGTCTTACAAATTAAACAATAGTGTTACGATTTCAAATTACATCCTCATCCCATTAAAAGATTTCAACCATAAAATAAAATTCAACTTCAAGAACACAGTAACCTAAACTATTACAAGACAACAAGGAAGCTAGTTAAATTGAAGAAACTAGTAGCACAAGGTGACAGAAGTTAGTTGTAGAGCATGCGGATGGTGAATCTGACTAGTAGTTAGTAAGCTCAATTTAAAGCTGGTGTGACTGGTTGACTATTAGCCTGAGTCAAGTTAGTTGGAATTAGGTAATTTGTTATGTTAGGTTTTCGTGTATATAAGAAGTTAAACTCCTCTCATCAGATTTAATTCTTTGTGAAATGTATTTATTTTCAATCAATAAAATTCATAAATTTTCAATAAAATGTTCAACGAATAACATGTTACATATACCATTTCTTAAAATCAAATAAAATTCTATTAACAAAACCAACATAAAAAAAAAACAAATAACAGTAGTCGAAACAAATACCTTTACTACATTAACTTTTGAGAAAAGTTCGACCACAACTTTTAAATGTATTTCCCCATGCTCATTTTCTTATAATTGGAAACAATTGAAGTAACCTTTTTAATTTTCACCTAACACAAAAACAATTTTATCTTACTTTAATAGGTCTAGTCTAAGCTTATAGATTTTAGTCCTAAGCATCTAACGAAAATAAGGATAAACTATCTTTAGTTTACGTAGAAGGTCTAATTTTAGATTAAGAAATTAAAATCATAAATTTACTTATTTTCACAATGGGATACCAAATGTAAAAATGCTATCCCAAAAATATTTTTGCCGCGTTCAATGTTCACATACCCTTTATTTTCAAAGTTTTCATCCAAGAGTTCCTTACGAGCTAATGAAGTCCAACTAGACCTACATGTATGATGTTTCACATGTTGCTTATATATTCATCATTCGTAAATGTTTGAATCCATCAATTTGGTGTATATCAGTAAAGTTCAGTGCATTGTTGCTAGCATACCTCAAGTAAGTATAGATTATTTTCGTCGAAACGTTGTTATTAAAACTCAATGCAAACAAGATTAAGGGATTTAGAAGAAAAATAGGTGGCTCGTTGGTCTTGTTTAAAGGTTATTATGATATACAGTGGAGGTAGATGATAGATCGTTTTGAACGGTGAAATCTATTTTTTTTTTATAGAAAATTTGTGTTAATTATGTAATAATTAACAAAATTAAATATTTATGTTAAATATTATATAAATTTAACTATTAATTTAATATTTTTTACTTTTGTAGAATAATTATTAACTAATGCTTAATTTAAAAAAAACGACGATTAATGCTTAGCCGTGGGTGAAGTAGATTTAATTTATATGTATTTTTTTATTTTTAAATAAGTATAAAATATCGACTGGCCCGCCTTGCCTTAGTTGCTTATGTTATTAGACATCTTAAAACTAAGAATATTTAGATTCAAATTGATCCAAAAAATCACAAATCCGACCAAAATTATCAAAATCCATATTTCTATTTAGGCTACTGTGTTCAAGAACCAAGATTATTCGTCTCAATTCATGTTTCTCATTTGCTCTTTACTTTTTCCATTTCTTTATACAAAATAGTGGTTGTAGTTTTACCATTATTTCTATAGATTTGGTCACTTATCAATGTTCATCAACGTTATTATTTGCACATCTTCTTGATCTAACAAGGAATTTAACCTAATTTTTTTAGTATATGCAGTTAACAGTAGACAGTTTCAACTTAACTAACCGAAAAATGAATAATATGAACATATTATAAGTTATCAATCGGGTCACGGGTCAGAAAAATTAAAATTTTAGTGTAAAATAAATTTCATTGACGGATGAGAAAATTAAACCCTGCATTATAATGTAGGAAAACACTATTAATATATTGAACATGTCTGAATCTTAATTATTTCTCTCGAAAGTTGAAATTGTTAAAAAGTAGTATTAGTGTCTTAGGTAAGTAGCATTTAAAGTATATTAGTCTTAACTTTGCATGCTTTAGTGAATTTTCAAGAAGCTGTGCAACTAACAACCAATTTATCTCCTTTAATCTTTTAATTAATTTTATCAATATCTTTCATTCTCCTTCGTTATCATTTTTTACTACCATATTTATCTTCTCCAGTTTATACTATTATGTATTATCTACCTCATTTTTTAGTTTTTTTTCTTTCTTTTTTTAATTTCATGTTTTAACTTTAAAGAAATCCATCAACTAAAGGGAAACTAAATCCATGGTAAACTAACATAACCAACCCAAAAAAGAGTAAAGAGGTAGAAAGATAAGGCCGCTGCAGTCTGGCCACACCAACGACCACATAGAAATAGGTGTTTTAGTGTCGAGCACTCTTAGAGGTTGTGCAATAAGGTGGGAGAGAGACTACAAGAGAAGAGAGATGAGTGATGAGATACAGAAAAGAGGAAAACCCAATAAATTTGTCCGCTTAGAACCATCAACCGTCAAACATATCACTCATCGTATCTACCTTTTTCTTTAATATCTTAATGAATGTTATATGGGCCAAGCCCATTAGAACAACCCTAAATATCTAAGAATGGTTTTTTGCTATTTTGTGCTTTCGATTTTGTGTTTTGTTTTTCCTCTAGCTTGTTGCTATTTTTGTTGTTCTTGCTTTTGGTTGAGTTTTTGTTTTATCCATCGAAATTTTTATTTGCCTTTTTGTGTTGAAGTTCGTTCTTGAAGTACCTAGATTTTCCTTTGCCTAATTAGTTCGAATTTTTTTATTCACCTATTTTTATATAATATTGTTACATTGTTTTTTTTTGTTCTGCTAAAAAATATCTTAAGGATAATCATTAAAGTAATAAAGATGAAATTTTACATTGAAAACAAACTATTTTAAATTTTTAAAAAGGTAAAAATATAACTTTTAAAAAATTTAAATTTATATATTTTATTTTCTTACCAAACATATTTTATGCTCTCGTTAACACTTGCCATTTTTTACATGGTTTTCTAATTTATAATTTATTTTTATATATCATTTTTGTTGTTGAGTAATTATGAGATTTAGTTTTGATACATAACATTTATTTTCCTTTTATATATAAATATAACAATACAATTTTTTTCTATCTAAAGATAAGAAGTTGATTAAAAAAACACTGTTGTTTAAAAAATACCAAATGTTTAACCCATAAGACTTCAATGTAATAGAAGTAAGATGTTTTTATCTATCATTGTTTAATTTTAATTTATACAGTTTGTAATAAATTTTACTATATTTTTTTATGCTCTCTATTTTTATATTATAATAGATTTGTCCCATAATTGTTTATATTTATTTGTCCTTTTTTTATGCTCTGAATGAAATATGTGTTGACACATAAATAGCGTATCACTAGGATTTTATATAACTTTGTGTATTAATAAAAAATATTTATTTTATATTTATTATATTTATTAATGACAAATATTTATTTGTATTTTTATAGATATTGATTGAAAAGATGTATTTCATACTCTTTAAATATTTTGAAATATCTCTATTGTTAGTAATTTTGTGAATTAATTTCACAATAAAATATACATTCAAATAGTTGTTAATTTTCATGATAAAAATGAGCAGTGGCGTGAACCTATTCCTTTCTATTTTGATGAAAGGTCAAATTCTCCTTTATCTGTTGTCTATAGCTCTATGCTATTTTCTCTGAAAAAACCAGCTCACGAGAGCAACTCACTAAATGCAGAAAAATAATATAAAAGCAAAAAAATAATATAAAAGCAAGTTTGGACATCATTCAATTCCTCTTTTTTTGCTTTTTGCTTTTTACTTTTTCCATTTCTCCAAACAATGTACCAGTTGTTCCATTATTTATGCAGTGTTAGTCTTTTCTCAATGTCCACAAACTTTATTATTTTGACATTTTCTTAATCTAACAAGGAACTTAACCTAATTTTTCAATATAAGTAGGAATACAAATTTACAAAAATTGGAGAGGAGGGAATAAAAAATGTAGAGAAGAAAAAACTCTTCTTCCTCTCCATAAGCCAAACACATCTCCATTTTTACTTTAGCATCTATAAAAAAAAAACCCATATTTTTCAACACCTAGCAAAAACTCACAATCCCTCATTTATATTCAAACAATAAGTCATCCTTCCATCATAATCTTTAATATACTTACACTTTTTCTAAGTTCTTTGAGTGCTTCATTGACCACTTTTAAACCTTCTTGAACAATTAAGTTGAGTATATGCGTTGAACATCGAATATGAAAATGCTCACCATCACATAACAAATTGTTTTATACATATAGATGTTTTTTTTTTCAAATGGTCTTGTATGTTATCATTGAAAGTGGTATTATCCAAATTAATAGAAAATATTTTCTTATCTATTTCCCATTGCTTTAAGCAATCAAATAAAGTGGCTTCCAATACAATACCATTGTGTGAGATTTCGTTCAACAAAATTTGAGAACACGAGTGCTTAACTTTCAATGTTCATCAACAAAATGAGTGGTTAAACAAATATAACCCTCACTAATAGATGCTATCCAAACATCTAAAATAAGACAAATTCTATTTGGGATTCAAATAATGTACCCATACTCGAATTTTCTCATACTCAACAAAGCTAAAAGGAAGATCATGCAATAATAACTTCAACAAGCAAATCACGATGGATATTTTGGTTGATTCTAATCATGTTAGAAGGTTCATCTTGATTAAAAAAGTTCACAAAAATACTCTTACAAAGAGAAACATGATGAATTAGATGAGAAGTCTCATTATTGTGCCCAAAATTAGGGTTTTTTTAATACTAAATTCATTAATACAAAAATCCCATGCATCATTTTCAATCCTATCTTCATCTTTACCAATTTTTACAAAAAAAATTCCAAATAGTGGACGTTATTTTCTTCCATGTATCATCAATATTTCCAAATACTACAAAAGGAGCTTCAACAACCACTTCATCTTCTACATTCATATTTATATCCATAAACTCCATACTATAATCTAAAAGGAAGTTCCTATGCATTTAAACAAATAACATACAGTTAAACCGTTTCATAGATGATCAATTTGAATAAATGCAATTAAAAACAAATCAAACACAAATCAATCCCATAATATAAGATTTTGGTATCTGATACTTAACTTGACTTTTTCTCTGCAATTTATGATTAATTTCTTGTAGATTCTAGCTCACAAAAGGTTACAACTTTTATTTTTGAAGTTTTTATAGCTCTCAACATCCTATTTGTTCTTAATAACATACAACAATTCATTAAACAATGTAGAATATATCAACAAACTAGAATAATTTCCATATTTTGTAATCAATATGGCACATAATAAAGCATGAGAAAGTGGATACTCAATACATGATTTTAATAATATGCATAAATAGTCTCAACTCTTAAACTCAAATAATCTTACGTGTTAATTATCAAAATGTTATTCCAAACCTATATTTGGTTTTTTGTTTTAAGGAATTTCAAAACTAAAACTGATAGCCAAACGAAACATGATTTATTCTTCTAGTTTCCAATGCTAGAAAAGTGTGTAGTAAATAAGAAATAGAGTAATTTTCTAATTTTCTATATATGTCTAAGTATGGACATAAACCAATGTACCTTATAATCTATGGATATTGAGAAAATATATAACAAAGAGAAGACTAAGCTTAAATATATCATCAGTAGGATTCCAAATAAAATTTGTCTTGCTTCAGATGTTTGGACAACATCTATTTGTGAGGGTTATATTTGTTTAACCGTCCATTTTGTTGATGAACATTGAAAGTTAGCCAGTCGTGTTCTCAAGTTTTATCGAATGAAACTCCCACACAATGGTATTGTATTGGAAGCCACTTTTTTTGATTGCTTAAAACAATAGGGAATAGATAAGAAAATATTTTCTATTACTTTAGATAATGCATCTTCGAATGATAAAATGCATCTTCTTTGTTCTTCTAAGCAATTATGCCCATGAAATTTTTGAAAAATCTTTCATATTTTCCATGGTAGTGATGATTGCTTCATATCTTTTAGGTACTGTTATAAGAGTTTTTAAACATTTTTTGAGTTAGGGAATTCTAACCCTAAAAGTCTTGCATTATTTGCAATACTGATACGTTTGTTAGAGTAATCTTTAATTGTCTCGGAATCCTTCATTCTTTGAAGTTAGAATTCTCGAATCAAGTTAAGGGCCCATTTGATGGACAAGAGATACGAGACAAGATATGGATATGTTATCATTTCATGTATGAAGCTAGTGTTTGATGAACCAATATGATATGATAAGTTAATCCAGAATTCTATTATGTGTCACTCTAGTTGAAATTTCTATTCTAAATATGAACTGGGTTTGAAACCAGCAGGATAGGATAAAAACAGTAGTTTACTCAATTACCCTTATATATAAATTGAAATATAAATATAAAATCAATTTATAAACTATAATTTAAAATATAAAAATATAAATCTAATCAAATAGAAAAATAAATTTTAGAATTTGATATTAAACTTAAAAATAAAATATTAATAATTAATTTAAAAAATGTTTATGATTTTATACAAAGGTAACTTTGTCTTTTTATATAATTTAATAAATTAGTATTCCAAAATTATAAAAATATGAAAGTTAATTGAAATTTTAAAATAAATATAATTTATTAAAGGTATTCTTGCTATTTATATATAATATATATCATATCTTTATTTACATTCTAACAAATAAAATATAATTATTTAGTTAGTCATGATTTTGTTTTTAAAGTTTAATTTTTTTATTTAATAGTGTCAATTGATAATTTTAATATAAAATCATTTATTATTTATTTAATTTTTTTATTAATTTATAATATTTAAAATATAATAAGTTGATTTTTTTTTTAAAAAATAATATATAATTAATCACAATGATAATTTTATTATTTAAACATATAACAAAATAAAATATTATCACGTTATGTTATGTGTATATCAAATATAAGATTCGATAATATTTATCGTGTCACTATCATATTCTTTTCTATTTTATATTATATTATATCTTTTTCTATCCGCATCAAAGGAACAAGAAGAAGATCTTTGTCTTCTTTTTCTTTTGCATTTTTATTTGTGCCATGGTGGGAATGTTAAGAAGTACAAGGTTTTCATAATCTTCTTCCACTGCTGCCCACACATCCGAAGCTTCCAAATATGCCTCCATATGCACGGCCTAAAGTTTGTAATTGTTTTCGTCAAACACCGTCAGAGTGATTCTGGAGTCACTACTAGAAATATGTGTTTTTCCTACGGATTTAAACAAAAATTCCTGAGTCACTACTAGAAACATACTTTCCTGCGGATTTTCTGGCAGATCCATATCCCCACGTAAAACCTTCGTGGATAATTGTTACCTGAGGATTTCTGTATCCGCAGGTAAATTACCTGCGGAAAAATCCGCATGAAATGTAAATAAAATCCGTAGGAAAATTGAATAAAACTTAGGCATTTTCTTGCGACTTTTCATGCAGAAATATCTGTAGTACATTTCTTACAAATATGTTTCGTATGAAAATTTGCAGGTAAATCTACACGAAATTTTACACCACCACTGCTTTTCGTGTGAAAATCCGTAGGTAATTTCTTTCAACAGCTTAAATTTTCACATTAATCGAATTTGTCTGATTTTTTATTTATATAAAAATTTTAACTAAAAATATATAAAAATATTATTATAAATATATTTTTTAAATATTTAATATTAGTCTTTAATTGAAATACTATTACAATTTCATCGAATACCAATCCCCCTAAAAATGAATTTAGAATTGTCACTAAAATCAGTCTAATATCAAGAAAATCCTCTCGAACTTATATCCTTATGCCATTTACAGAAGCGTTCCAGAGCGTCCCTCATCCATGCATGCCGGGGGCTTTCAAGTGCCTCAGATACAGCCAGCCAACTCCTATTTCTAGTATTTTGCTCCGGCCACAACTCAAGTTCCTCCTTGACAAACAAAGCGAACATTGCTGCTTTACACCACCCTTCTGGACTGAACTCATCTTGGTGGGTCTTACTCCTAAACTCATAGCATCCAAGACAATCCTGCCACCCAATAGCCACAAGTTTCAGTAGCAAAAAAAAGACAATAGCAAAATCACTGACTTATATGCTCAAATCTTCACACTCTTACATCCATTGATATAATAGAAGCTCAAAAGTTAAGAAATTTAGGACTGTGCCTAAATTAGTTGACATCTAGGTCAAAGCAAAAATAAAAAATAGTATCACAATTTCAAAATCTTGATGAACAATAAGATCATATTAAATAAACATTATTAAAAAATAAAAAGGCAGAGTAGTAAAATTAAACTTGCTCCCATATTTAGGATTGTGCCTGTTTCTTGGGTTTTCTACTTTCTTGGCTATTTCATTTCCTCTGTTTTGAACAATTACTTATCATCCATCCTTGTAGCAATGACCAATTTTCAAAAAAGGAAAAGCTTTTCATTGGATTTGTAAAAATGGGATCTGGTTTGGGAGTTTGATTATGCTTAAGAAAGGGTGAAAACTAATTGTTCAAATTACCATAAGACAGTTACCCTACAGCTAATTTGTATAAATTATTGAATAACCTAGACAATGTTAATTTTACAGCTCAAAAAACTGGTTAAGCAGTGACTAATGAGTAATCACAAAGGCAAACTACTAGTTGATTAATAGGAATACAATGTAGTGTACTGTGTAAGTGTGTATGTCATCTATCTTAATATCCATGTAACTATTACAGCATTCTAAGTCCCAATAAAACAAATACAACTAAAACACAACTCCTATCCATCCAAACACACAGACACAAAAACAGAATTCAAAACAAGCAAATACGTTCTAATATTTTAGAATGTAAAAATTCTCAAAGTTTTGTAGCAACCTATGTGGGAGGTTCAAGCTTTGATCTTATAGTAGCACGATTCTTTCCTTCCCCACCTTACTCCAAAATCTATAAAAGGAATAAATAAATGATATCACAGATTAGTTAGATAAGAGACTGGATTGAGAAAAAGTTATATAAAATCTAAAATAATACAATGGCACAAATGTTATTCTCCTTTGCCACATTAAGATTAACACGAAACTGCACAGAAACTAATTTATCAATACTAGAATACAAAATTAATTACTCATCAAATAATAACATCACATTGTAGAGTATCCTAGCAGCCCAGACAAATTTTCTTAAGGCGGCACAAATGAGTCTATAACAATTAAACAATTCTTTCAGAAATGAAAATTGTATGTAACAGAAGCAATAAATCATGCATACAAAACAGTACAGTAATTCTATCCTACACAAACACTTATCTCCCTAATCCCATTATTCTCTACTTCAATTTCATCATCATATCTCCATCATATCTCCATTATAAAATATGAGTGATATATTTATGTATGATAAGAGCAAAAGAGATTACCGCTCTATTATCGGTGGCAACTCCAGAAACGACGAACATGAGATAAAAAGTTATTATAAATTCGATAACAAAACATTGAAGATTAGACCCGGTGGGGAGTGTTCACACCAACTCAACCAAAACCTTCAAATTCAGAGCTATATGTATTTGGGAAACAAGTTTACCAATAATCGTTTAACACCCTTTACTCATTCGAAAGGGGTTTTAGAAAAAACACTAGGAAGGATACTCAGTGCAAATATAAGAGAAAGCACAATGGTTGATGCTTAAGAATTAACAAGGTCTAAGCAAAGAAACTCATCCTTTGTGCCATAAGAAATTGTTTACGAGACAACAGACACACACCCAAGGATACTACACAAACAAGATATTCTAAGATCCAAATGAAAAGAGAGAGTGAGAGTCTTACCATCATAACCTAAGAAATTTAGATAATGGTAGTATGAAGCTCCCACCATGAATAATAGATGTGATAGCAACAATGGAATGAAACCATGAGCCACCAATAAAGAAGACAGAAAATAATGGATCACTGCCAAGAAACCATATATGAGTACAACTTTAGTTCAATGTATTTTAGCTGCCAACATCATAACAATTCATACCAACTGAGGAGTTAGAAATTACCATATAGCAAAACAAACATTGGGAAGAAAGAGTTGCAGTGCACGTCAAATGCGTACATCCTTCCATGGAAAACCAAAAATTTAATCAGCAATTGGAAATTAATCATTACAATTTTGAGGAAAAGGTGATCAAGTTAACTCCATGCTTATTAATCAGAATCATACATTTAAAAGAAGCCTAGCCTAAAAAACATTTATCTAAACATTAACACATGCTTTGAAAATTGAACATGCAAACAACAGAACTAAGTCAACATAATGAAAACAATCATACACTCAAAGAACTAAGGTGAGTGCCACTCTTAAATATTTAAATTAAACTCAATATATACTAGTATTAGATTAAATTAAACTCTAAGAACTAATTTGAAGACATATCATTGACACTGATAACCAAAAGTCATAGTTTAGATACGAAGGCAAGATTTGACCCAACAGTAGCGGTTGCTACCACAATAGCCTCTTAGAAATGAAAGGTAATGCTTCCTACGATAGATCCTTGATTGGTTCAAGCCTGTCATTTTCTAGATCTGAAAATGAAAATAGAAGATAGAAAGACATGAGTTTCAATCAATAAAACTTCAAATCAATTTTAAAATGATATCTCATTAAATTTTGAACAATTGAGAGAAATCCAAATACACCTACAACAAAAACTAACTACCAATAGCTAGAAAGCAACGTAGAGGACCTCGTAATAACTAACTCAAAGCTTGTATTTCTGCCAAAAGATCAGCAATTCCCTCAAAGCTTGTATTTCTGCCAAAAGATCAGCAATTCATAAAATTGTGATGGTTTCTTTTAATGCAAAACTAATAATGGCTAGTTTAAACACAAGCATGGCATTGAAGCTTTATAGAGATAATAATTCAGAATTCAAGTAACAGAAACAACTATACTGTGACATTGATAGGGACTTGTTCAAGGACACACTTGAATTAAATTAGTACAAACTAACAATAAAAAAAGTATGCAGAAAAGAAAAGGAGTATGTGTAAGGAATATATTATTATTATTATAAGAACGTAATGATAGCAAAAGAACATCCAATAACAAGGAATGTAAGGAAAAAGAATGACAAGCACAATGAAACTATCATCATTATAAGTTCACTATCCAAATCAGCAACATCAAACCAACCAAACTTTCTCTAGCTCTTATCCTATCTTTTTATTTCCCTTTAAATTCATAACTCTTCCCCTACAAACCAACACTACTCTTCATCAATATTGCACTATACTAAAACAACACCTATACTCTAAATACCAAATTTCTAGCTACATGAAACTACCTACAGAAACAGAGTGGTGTGTACCAAATAATTGAAGAAATTATATAAACCGGAACCTACAGATTGAAAAGTGGTGAATACTTCAAAGTCAGCAAGCAAGAATCTCAGATTTTTCAACAAAAATCCTTTTGCAAGATATGTTTATTGAATTTAGTACACTTTGCAAACTTTTAATGCAAGCATAAAAAGGAAAATGAAACTAAAAACATGAGTAAACAATACCACGGGTCTAAGAATCTAAGTACAAAATGAGAATAATAAAAACAAACAGAATCTGAATGCTAAATCCAGGAATTTTACCCGTGAGTAGGAACAAGCAACCATAAAGGATAATTAATGCAGTTTAGCAAGACAGTAGTTTTCTTGATTTCTTATTTCCAGGAAATGCATATATTAATACATAAATACAAAGACTCTAAACAAGATAAAGTTTTAATCACATGAGACATACATTTTGTTAGGATATGGGAAAAGAAGAGGGAGAAAGATATGATGAGATAGACAAAGAGGACGAATATGAAGAGGAAGAAGAAAATAGAGCATTGGTCATTCACAAACGCCAAACACATCACTTGCTGAATTAAACATGTTGCTTGTAACTCTTTCATTAGTTAATTTTTCAAACGATGATGATTGCATACACAGAGAAGAGAGCGAACATATCATATGAGATCAAGTTGGTGTGACTAAAACGTGCATGTCTAAACTAGAAACAAAGAAAAGAGAGAAAAATGAGCCTAAGCAAATTGGGAAGAAATCATTTTCATCAAGATTTCAAACTACCATCAAAGATTCCAGGTAATTAAGCATCATCTTACTTAGGGAATATGCTTATCTTCTCTTTAAATATTCTTCACCATGTTACCCTCGTACGTGCCCACACACATGCCCACATATATATATATATAACGAAGATTTATTGACTCTTTGAATATGAATTAATTCTTTTAATAATTCAATATCAACTACCAATTTTACAAGTAATATATTAATAATCAATTACAAAAAAATTATATAAATCTGAAATTGATAACTCGACCAAAATGAGTAAAAAAAAAATCATACCCAAAATTCATTTTATTATGTAACAGCTATATAATCATATTCGTGTAAGAAAAAGTTATATAGCATATTGACACATCAAAGATAAGTATTGATATTCTTGTTTTCAGGCATGGAAGAAAAATGTAAGACCAAAATGTACGTACTATGGAGGACCAAACATATCAACGTGGAGGAAGGTTATAGAGAAATGGTGAAGCAAACAAATTAATGCGGAATCTCCAGTTTTGTCTCATAGCAAAATCTGTGTTAGCAAGTGTTTGTCTGTATAAAGGTGTATCAATATATTATTTTAGTCTTTAGAAGCTGTCGATCATAGACTGATAGAAGTAAATATATAATATAATAGTGACAATGAAAAGCCACTTAGTTCCTTATTTCCATCATAGTTTTCTTGATTTCGATAATCATTAATGCAGAACATATATCAAGTCAAGAAAGGATACCTGCATAGCCGAAGCTTCGAGTAATGTTGTCATTTCCTCCAAAAGCAGCAAAATAGTTCCAAGTCGATTAATAGGAATAAGAACAGAACCACCATCTTTGACAGACTCTACAGCACATGAGCATATGAAAACCAGTTTTTCCTTTTCTTCTAAATTCTCATCAGAAACAGAGTGGTGTGTACCAAAAAGTCCTAAAAACAGCAGTCTAATTAATTGAAACAAGCACAATAGGAAGTGTCAAAAGCATTCATTATAAGCAAATAAACAACACTCCAAATTAATTGTAACAAGCTGTCCAAATAAAGTAACAAGCATACCTAAAAACAACAGTAATTAAGTGTTGAATCTTTAAACAAAAAAGTCTCTGGCTTTTATGTATTTGGAGATTCCACAGTAGACCCTGGAAATAATAACTATATAAATACACCCTTCAGAAGCAACTTTTCACCGTATGGAAGAGATTTTACAAATCAAGTTCCTACTGGAAGATTCTCTAATGGAAAGCTATCCACTGATTTCATTGGTACTTAATTAATTAACTAACTAACTTTTACAAATACTTTAATTAATTTTATAAGTTGAAGATTTATTATTTCATTAAGTGTGGTATGTGACTATATATGTGTGAATGCATTGCAGCTGCTTATGTAGGTGTGAAAAAAGAGCTTCTTCCAGCTTATTTGGATCCAAATTATAGGAACAATGTTGAAGAGCTTATGACAGGAGTTAGTTTTGCTTCTGCTGGTTCTGGATATGATCCACTTACACCAACCATCTCTGTATGCATCTATAATTTTTCTTCCTATTAATTTCTAATAAAAAATTTATCAATAAATTATGTTTACTTACTAAAATAATAATCTCTATTTTTGAAAACTTGTGTACATTAATCACATAGGAGACCTAATCTCAAGTCTATACACTAATACTTAGGACATTTTACAAACACTTCATATGCACATTAAGGATACTAATGCTCTAACTATGATAGTTCTTCTCACTAATTAACATAGTGCAGAGAGATTAAAATAAACAATCAACATCTCAAGTTATATGAACAATCAATGCAAATAACCATTTCAAGATGATTATAGAGTTACTTTTAGAGTAATGCAAAAGCAGAGGTTGAGCGATAAGAGATCAAATATGAAAATACATACTAAAATCACCAAGTCACAAAGAGGTAGAAGTCTCGCAAGATTCAAAAACCCTAATCGATGCAGAGATTGAGCATGCAGAAACCGTAATCGATTCAGAAGCTTCCTTCGTGTTTTCCTCTTTTTCATTCAAAAAGAAGGTCGAGCAATAGAGAAGAGAGAGTTCTTGCGAGAGAGAATAGAGGGAAAAAGCTTAACGAGTATGGGGTTGTGTTTGAGCCCGTTGGTTTGGGCGAGTCCGAACCGGCACTGGAATAGCCACAAGGGGTTGGCGTTAGAGCCGTCAAAAAAGCCCCCAAACTACAAGGCTCCCTTATTTTTTTTCTTTTATTATTAGGCCCCCTATTAAAATAATTTTTTGAGGGCCTCTTCATTTTGCCCTATTATTTCATGGGGCCTAAGGGAGAGGGCTCTAAAGGCCCATAGGCCCCCAATATTTTTTTATCGAAAAAAATCGAACATTTTTTATCGAAAAAAATCGGACTTTTTTATCGAAAAAAAATCTGAAATTTTTTATCGAAAAAAAATCAGAAATTTTTTATTAAAAAAAGTCAGAAATTTTTATCGAAAAAAAAGTAAATCGATTCTTTTTTTAAAAAAGTGGGCCTATGGGCCTCCTAAGCCCCCAAATTTTTAGGGGGGTCTTGTTTATAGAGGCCTTTTAAATTATTAATTTTTTTGACCCCTTCAAAATGTTGGCTGGGGCCAATAATTATGGGGGCTTGTCAAATTGACGGCTCTAGTTGACGCAAGAATTGGTTTGGAAGCTTGTTGATTTGGGAAGAATCGCTCAAGGATGCTTGTCGATTTGGGAAGAATAGCCCACAACCGTTGATTTGGGAAGAATAGCCCACAACCGTTGATTTTACTAATTATTGGCTTCATTTTACGGTGGTAATTTCTCTTTTTGAAAATTCTTTCGATGTAATGTGATGTGTAGTGTATAATACTCTTATTCTTATGTAGAGAAAAATGAATTTACAATTTTTTTATTTTTTTTTTAATTTAGATAACTATCTTTGGCAATTGAGTTGAATTACTAATCATAATAATCCTTAGATATTTTTTATAATAATATATAAGTATAATTTTCATGCACTATACATTGATAAAATGTTTTATTAATAGTTATTATAAAAATTATATATTATTAATAATTAAAATATTGTAATTAATTGATAATTTAATTTTTTTTAATGTTACAATGTATCTAAATTAAATTCGTAATGGATTTCTCCTTTCAAAATTTTTATGTCTTATTTTATAATAAAAAAATTACTTGTGATCATTTTATCAATTTTTTTTTGTCAAGAATATTTTTTTTTAAATTAATATTCTTATTGTTGTACATCATTTAGTTTATATATAAGAAAAAAATTATCTCACACAGTCTAAGAAAAGTAATTTTTTTCATTTTTTTGAGAAAATTAATTAATTACATCAAATTTATTTAAAAAAATAAAAAACCAATTATATTATCTAAATTAATGAAAGAATATTATCGAAAAATAAAATCTAAGTTATTAGTTAATTTTTCCAATAACATAACCTCACCAAAATAACTTTTACTCAAAAATAATATTTAAAAAAAAACTCATTATTCAAAAAAAAAATATAATATTTGCATCTTTAAAAAGTAAAAATGTTAGATCATATAAGTTTAATAACTTTTAAAAAAAAAAAAACAAAATTATGAATTCGCAAGAAACTCCGCGGGTACTACCTACGGAATTTGCTGCGGAACATTCCCCATATAAATCTTACGAAATTTGTGAAGTTGCTACGGATATTAGTTCACGTATAAATCCGAAGCAAACTAAAAATTCTTGGTATTACCTGCGGAATTAGACCCGCAGGAAATGCCGCAGGAAAAACGCTAATTTCTGATAGTGAGTTAAACTTGCACACAGATCTCATAGGAATAGAGCTCTAGATACCAATCGTTGATAATTGAACAAAAAAAAGTAGACAAGAACAAAAACACATTAAAGGAAAATAACAAATTTGATTATTATTAATGTTGCAAGGAGAGAGAGAGAGATTATACAATTATACGTATACATCCAATTATACATATGCATATGTTACTAAAAATAAAAAATAACGAAAACTGCATGTACAGATTCTTTTACCAATTAATAAAAACTACTTTTTCTAATAACTACAACAAACATGACAAACATAAATTACCTCTTCTAATAATTACTAAATTAAAATAACTATTACCTAATACAATTTGACTACACACTAGCAGTCCTAAACACAACATTCAACAAGTTCACATAGGTTATGTACATTTAACGTATCTAAGTGTACCAAAAAATAGGAATGAAATTAGCACAAATGTTATTTTATTCATCAATTAGAAAACGATGTCTAGAACAAAGTATGAAGCATAGTCTATTTTAACATTGGAAACATTTTTATTGTGTGAAGTGAATTATTTAAATAAATTAGAAAATGGAAAAAGGAGGAGACTATGGTCACTGTTTCCTTATTGATTGATCAAATGATTAGAAGGAGATTGATTGATTCATTCAGCCTTGTGAACATGCATGCTTGGTGGATGTAACAGTACTCCAAGAAGTGCTTGTGCTTCCAAATGGAGGAGATGGTGGGGGTCTTAGATTGACCATGTTACATCCTACACAGAGGATTCCATCTTGATGTACTTGTAATTCTGGAGAGACATATGATATTGGAGATTCTGACATGTAGTCATAGGATGAATCTGACCGTGATGGAGAGCAATCTCTTAGTACCATGCTACATGTGTTGCCTTCTACTATATGAGTTAATGCACTAACCACCTGCAATCATTTATAACAACATATTTAAGAGTCAATGTGGTTTTGCAGAAGCTAGACATTGTGGCTTTTGTAAAATCACTGATTCGGATTGATTTTGTCAATCCTACTGTGAAACCAAAATGCACTTACTGTATCCATTGGTAATCGCTTCTGAGGATCTCTGGTGAGACATTTTTCGGCTAGTCGAATCATCCAAAAAAGCTGATGGCAATCATAAGTATCCATCATTCTTTCATCAATTAGATCTGGATAGTTCCTTTCCTTCAGTAGTGGCCTAGCCTGAAGTTAACCAAATAAAAAAATTTAAATGGAACATGCCAATAAATTAAAAATCAACATATTGCATGAAGAACATTGCAAAAAAGAGAAGATATCATCCAAAACTGCTGTGTCGAAAAATAGTGTATACTATCGGAATTAAGTATGGCAATTGGTAAGCTTATAGAACTTTGATTCTGTATGCAGTACCGACACTTCAGATTGAAAATGTGTCTAATGTCTGACACCAATATATGTGATTATATTCAATCACATTTTTTTAAATTATTATTGGTGTCTATTTTTCAGACTATCAATATCGTTGTGTCTGTGCTGCGGAGTTTATTCTCCATCAATATATCAATGGAAAAGATTATGAGTGCAACATCAAGTTGAAAGATTATGAATCAATTAAAAACCAACTCATAGTGTTTTGATAGAGGAAGAATAATGGAACACAATTTATGCTTTATATATTCATTAAAAATATTGTTTCACACAGATATTTACCCATCCCACAAGACTTTTGTGTCCAATCCTTTTGTCTGTGGTCCTCATTCCTGTTATTAATTGAAGAAGCACCACACCAAAAGAATACACATCTGATTTGGTTGACACTTTGCCAGATTCTGCATATTCTGGTGCCATATACCCTAAAGTTCCAACAACGTCTGTTGAGTACACAGAGTCCATTTGTTCAGTTCTAGCCAGTCCAAAATCTCCCAGCTGATAAATAAATAAATAAATAAATAGAAAAATATTATTACTAAAAATTCCAATTAAAATAGTATTGTACATTTGCATTGCATTTTAATAAAGGGCTTATAGTGTAACCAACAATTTATCATTATTTAGTAGATTCAAATAAAATATGAAAATAAAGGACAATTGATGGGTATGGCTCATAATTTAGTTAGTGAGAAGTGGATTGCGAGTGGGGGTTGCGGAAGGAGAAGTCCCTGCAATACGATTCAAGTGTAATCTTGTAAGTTAGACTATAGTATTTAAATATAGGTTTACACAGTAAACCCTAAGCTTGAATCATAATAGAAAGACACTCCAATAACTCTGCAGTTAAAGACATAAACACAATGGCCCAAACGCCATGATCAAATTTCGTTGTTATTGGTTTGTATTTTTTGTAACTATTTTGTTGTTGAACCGGGGTTGGTGTTCTAATAATAGTACTATATCTTTAATAGTCAATAATTAAATTTCAATTATAAGGACATGTTTAGATTCAAAAGTCTAGCATTGTACACAAGTCATGTAAAGCATCAAGCATCACAATGTAGTTGAATGAGTTCTCAACTGTTCAATAGCATATACTTTATAAGACTTTAAAGTCTATAACATTTCAAGTTCAATCACTAGTTTCTAAAAAATCTGTGTACTGCATTACCATTGCTTCATAATCATGTGTGACAAGGATGTTACTTGGTCTCACATCTCTATGTATTATATTATTCTCATGCAAATACAATAAGCCTTTTGCAGCTCCAATAGCTACTTTTATCCTCTCTGGCCAATTAAGAGGTTTCCTAGAGTGTTCTGCATAAATGTCAAATGTAGAAATCGTTAGTATATCCTAAATGTAATGATAGTAATCATATCAAGAGATTCATGACACTAATTTGTATTCATATCAGTAACTATTTCAAAGTTTATTTGTCCATCAGATGTTAGCGCAGTAACAAGAGTTTAACATTGTAATCTCAGAGGACAAAGTTCAACTTCCTTTGATGATAGTTGTAAAATGGTCGTCAGTGTCACTTTAATTAATAATAATTTTTCTCTTCCCTAAGTAAATAAAAATTGAAGTTCATTTTCTCTTACGCGATAAATGTTGATCAAGTGAGCCATTGCAAACAAATTCGTAAACAAGAAATCTGTTAATTCCCTCAGAACAAGATCCTAGAAGCATGACCACATTTTCATGCATTGCTTTGCTAAGTGCATTAACTTCAGATTTGAATTCCTTCTCTCCTTGTAAGCTTGCAAACTTATGTCTCTTAACAGCAATCTTAGTTCCTTGCAACTTTCCCCAATAAACAGAACCAAATCCACCTTCTGATAAATAGTTCTTTGGTGAAAAACCATGTGTTGCTTCATGCAACTCCCCATATGTGAATTCTTTCATCAACTCAAATTTTGGCCTTGTGTTCTCACACACTGAACAAACAGAATTTTTAAACTTTTCAACTTTTTGATATGCTTCTTTGTTGCTTCTATGTTCAAATGTTGTCTCCTTGTGATGCATTTGAGGAACATTACTTGTCTTTTGAATGTCTTGAATAGGTAATAGGCAATACCCTCTTGCCATATCAAGATCTTTGTCTTCAGGGGTTTGTTTTGTTTGACAATGAAGTCGGTGACACGCGACCTTCGAAATATCAGAGCTCAATTTGGAGCGAAAAACGGCATTTGTCATGCGTTGCAAACTCGATGTGGATTCGGGACCTGCATCATGATTTTAATGGTATTTTGGTGAGACTCAAAGAAATTAAGATTGCACAAAGTTTTCATTTATAATACTAAGATGATGACCAGCAAAAGACCATGAAAACATAATTTGTCAATCAAAACATATGTTTCGATAAACATCTTAATTAAGTGCTTATAAAATAAGCACTTACAATAATTAAGTGATTTTGTTTAAGCTATTTCTATAACAAAAGATACAGTAAAGTCAATTTGTTTTTATATTAGCAGCTGATTTCATAAGCTATCCTAAAGATATTATGGAAATAAGCTGAAAACAACTCATGAACATGTCATTAGTTGTTTCCATATGCTCTCCTAAATAACTGCAAAAGTGCTTATGCCAATAGGTAATATATCTACTAAGCCAATCCAAACAGGCCCAAAATAACTATATTGGTTAGTTTCCTTACTTTTTACAAAACTTGCTTTGTCATATCCTCTAAAAGAAATCTTTGTTTTCCTTGGCCCTCTCAAGTGCTTAATGGAGTTATCACGTTTCATTATTAGCAAAGCACAAGAGAGACTCTGCATGAAATCTGTCTTATATTTCTTCATGTCTCTGCATGTCAGACATAAAGCTTCACAACTCATTAAGATATAAAGGCAAATATGTTCAAATCATAGCTTAGCATTTTGATTAATCTTTTTTATAAGGTTTATAGTTCATAGAAAATAAATATCTGGAAAAGTTGGAATAATGACCTATCAAGTATAACTGACGTTGCCTTCAAACTGATTGCAGCGTTTACAGCAAGCTCTGGTAACTTTCCTGGAAGCACTTCTATCAAGAACTGAATCTGGAAAATTTCATTAATGAAAATGATTCTATTAGACAATTTATCAAAAAGTCTAGACAGCCAAAACTAATAAATATATAATACTTTATAATCTTGCTAAAAAAGATACAACAACAACAACCAAGTCTTACTCTATCAGGCGAAGTCTGCTATATGAATCAATCAACATCATAATATTTATATCATATATTGTATCTCTATGCAAGAAAATTGACCTCTAAATTCTTCTTAAATTGCAATAAGTATGATATACTTTTTCTGAGTCACATATTTTTCAATCTATTATGACAAAGGATATATCTATAGAAAGGAAAAATGATAGATCAATTGCTTATAGCATAAGTACTAATCATTTTTTTTATAATCAAAAAATTTATTGAAGAGAATACGAGGAGTGCTCCAATCATTACATACGTACTTATCATATAAATCCTTATGTATAAATTGTTTCTGTACAAATTATAAAATAAAGTCATGTCATAAGTTGTTTTCATATAAACTCTCCAAAACTATCTTATAAGTGTTTATGCAAGTCTCTGCAACACCATCCAAGCCGCAATTTAGGCTTCATTTTTCCACAATGTAAAGGTTTGCAGTGTAACCACAACTGTGACCGCAATTTAAAATCATGATGCTTGTAGGTAAGCTCAAATAAATCAATTGAAACAAACCATAATGATCTAGCATGTACTTCTCTTGTAGCTGGAGTTATTATCAAACCTTGTTTGTTTCACACTGCTCAGAAATTTTTCTGATGCATGGATCATTATGCAGCTTTTCTTTCTTCTTTGCAACCTCTTCCTCAACAACATTCTGATCACTCCCAAATATGGCCCCTGATGATAACAAGGTCAACATCTCCATATGAAATATATCAGAAAAACCAAAATATGCAGTAAGTAATCTTAATTTTCTCTAAAAAAGGTGGAAAGTATGTAAAAAAGTTATTTGGAAAAAAGGATATATAATTGAGGGAAAAAACTATATTATAAATTTACAACTCAAGCTCAACTACAAATTTTGGTATATGAAATAGCCACTTTTATTGAAAAAGATAACCATATTTTATGCCATATCATTATGTGTCAAGTTTTTTGTCTTTAAGCTCTGAATCACAAGAAAAAGGGACTCTGGTAATCCAGAGTTCAACAGGAAAGTAACTAAAGTTGGATTAACTTTTACTGACACTCATTAACCACTTTAAACCGATCATTTAGTTTCAAATGTCATAGAACGTTCAATTAAAGACGAATCGTTCAGAAGAACCCAAGTTTGAATCCTAACTAGAATCATAAGACACAAAACCAAACTGAAACATAAAAAATGAAAAGAACTAAGCATGAGACACTCACGAAATCTAGCACTGGAAGGGCTGTTTACACGGCGAAGAATTGCAAGAAGTGTAAGGCTATCACCATGTTCAAGTGAAAAGCCATTGAGGGCCCATTTAAGAGCTTTTGCACTAAAGTCTCTTGATGAATGGTGGATCACCACAACCCTCTGTGATTCACCAGACATGATCAACTGTCCTAGTTTTAAGTTCAAATCAATTTTCAATTCAATATATTGCTTTAATAGAGGGTGTAACTACCAAAAATATAACATTTGAACACTTTTTATGATTTTTAGTATTGCCATGCAATTTGTTACTTTTTGTTGTTGTTGCTTTCTCTCTAGTGTGTAACTTGATGTCTTGGTTGGTTTATATTCTTGTAGATTGGGTGATGCCACGGTATCTATAATCTATTATTGAGTTGAAATTTATTTAAAGGATGAACTCTTCTAATAGATTCTCTTAGGTTCGAGTTTGGGAGAATATATTTCGGTGTAAGCAAAGACTAATACACAAATTTAATATTGAGATTCATTTAAAGGAATAATATTTTTCAATAGATGTTTTTTAATATGCACATATTTGATATCCAATTTTTAATAGTGTACCTAAAGGAGTTGAATTATCTGTTAATTTTGTCCAATTATGTTGATCTAATGTCAAAAAAATAGAAGAATTAAACCAAGAGTTGTGAAATCCTTAAGGAACAGCTATATGAAGATTCACAAGAATATGAATAAAAAATTCAAGAATAAGATATGCATAGGACAAAAAATAAGGATTAAGAAAAAAATATTAACTCCGAATCTATTCACTATCAAATGCTTACTTCAAATGGTGCTGAATCCAGGAGTGTGTTGTGAATTGGAAGGATAATCATTAAATCATAAAAAGAGGGGAAAAAATGTTATTAAGATATTTTTGTGAATATGTTTAGTGGTTTTGTATTTTTTTTTTTTTTTAGCAATTCATATATTTTTATTTTCTTTGTTTTAACACTTGCTGTTGTATTGCTTTGTAATATTCTGCCACTGAACAATCAAAACATGTGGATACTTATTTCTTGCTATGCACACATTGTGTTGTGGATATGGTTAATAATGTTTTTTCTCTTCAAAATTGGATAAATTTGATTTGAGTTCCTATTAAAAATTAATTTTTGTGGTTGTTTGAATTAAAAGTAAAATAGCATCATTTTTTAAATTATTTTATGGATTAATATAGGTATTGTGTCAATGCAAATTTGTTTACACTATCAATAAAATATTAATTATTAATTATTATATCATTAAAAATATTTATTTTAACTACAATGACTGAAAAGTTATATACAATAATTTGTGAGTGGTTAATAATATTAAATATTTTACATTTTAGTTTAATATGAGAATATAAGTTGAAGTAGAAAGTAGTTACAGTAAAAAAATATAATAAAAATAAAAAAATAAAAAAAACAAAACAAGGTTCCTCAAATTAGTATGATTCAGCTCATATTCCTGATACGAGTTTGAATTGTGCTATTTATGTTGTGAAGACTTCGTTTGTAGATTAAATATAAACTACAATATAACACGAATTATCCGTGTGTAATTTATAAAATTTTATTTAAAAGTAAATTTAAAAAAATATTTGAATGTAATATTTATAGTATATAAATGTATTAATTTAATTAAAAAAAATTTTTAATTTTTGTAAATTTTTTTATTTATAATAATAGTAGTTATATTAGAAAAAAAATGAAATAAAAATAATTGAAAATTTTATAATAAAATAAGTAATTTTT
>JBBPBS010001102.1:11778649-11818958 GCA_037974835.1 Cicer judaicum | reverse complement strand
CATATATTTGTAAGTATTGATTTTTATTTAATTATTATTTTTATTTTTGTTTTACTTTAAAAATATTTAATGAATAATTAAACATTTTTATTTATTTTAAAATTTCCTTTGCTTTCTTTTGGGTTTTTGCAAAGGCTAATTTAAATGATTTTATTTCAATATTTATTTATTTATTTTAATTTAAATTTCGTTAGATTGTTTGTGCATAAGTTTAATTATTTAATTTTAATATATGATGGTTATGTTTATATATATTTTGTAGTAATTTATAGTTGTTATATTTTAATTTTAAAATATTATGATGTATTTATATATAATAAATTAAAAAATCAAATGATAATTAAATTAAGTTTGTAACAGGAGTTATATTTTTTATTTGTTGGTTTTTTAATTATAAAAGTATAGACAAAATGTTAGTAAAATGAATCAGTTCTAGAAGTACCATATTGAATAATGTGGTAAAATAAGAGGCGATGTTTCCATCTAAATTAAAAATAAAAAAAAAAATGAAAATACAACTCACTTAAAAAAAGTCGACCAAAAACAAATAAACAAAGTCGGACCAAAAACAAATAAACAACTAAACATCACTATCTGTATTACAATTCTTCAACAACAACAAAAATCACTATGTACTTACAAGTAATATTGGTACAAGTTCACGTTTGTGGCACATTATAGTTTATTCCGTCTTCATCACAAAACCACAAAAGGCTTAAAAGAACTTCAAAAAAGAATACTGAATAATTCCATTCTTAAGAGACAGGTTCATTTTTCTTGTTATATACAACATACGTTGGATCATGCTTCGTTCCTCACACATCAGAAAAGTTCAAATATAAGCATAAGGAGATAAAAACTTTAGTTGTTTGGTTCAAACAAGACAAGATGCATGTAATACATTGACCTAACTATATATTTTTTCCCTTACAATAAAAGGTTACAAATGTACAGATGTGAACAGATATATTAAAATTCCCCAAAAGGGATAAGAAACAAAATAATGTATTTCGTCAACTTTCTAGTAGATATTCAAAGGTTTAATTCCACTGTAGGCTATTGAATTATTTGAAAAAATTTAAATTAGTCATTAACAAAAATTGTTTTTAATTATATTTTTAAATTAGTCAACAAATTACAATTATTTTTTTGAACTAAATTTTTTTTCACTGCATTACTAATTGCTTATATAATATGTAATTAGTTCATCCAATTTGGAAACTAAATTATAAAAGATTCAGAGATACTATAAAAGATAAATTATTTAGAAACGCAATTAAAAGCTCTTCAGTGCAAGCTTCGAAAAGTTAGAAGAAAACTTGTGAAATATAATTGCAGATCAAATGCAAAAATGGAAAGAGTGATTAAATTAATTATTTATTAGTGTCAGTAAACCTTGCAATGTTGCCCATGTTTACAAATAGAATAAACACCTTTACATTAGTAACATACCAAATATAAAAACTCAAATGTACATTTACAAGTACAAACAGCTCCTTATAGTACACAACACATTCCCATGTTTCCTAAAAGCACCAGATATAGATTCTATTGGAACTTATATTGTTGGTATATAATAATCAATTATCATTGTCACACAACTATTTCCATACTTGGGGAAAGTGATGAAAATAGTTGCAACCGTTGGTCATGCCTGTTCCAATCTCCTAGTATTGCTCCCAATGAATATTGTTAAGTGTTAGGTTTGGATTTAAACCCAACAAATGGTGGGTTTAGGGCCAAACATGACACCTAACATATACATCCGGACCAATGTCGGGGATTGAGTAAATGGCGTCTCTAAGACTGCCTTCCATAATCTTGTAAGCCCAAGAAACTATATTGTTTGAACCCACCTTTGGGGTGACTGAAGGTAGTTTGCTTTGTGTGAAGTAACTTATTTCCAGATTCATCTGTACATGTCTCAAGACCACAAGAATGGCATAACAATTCCAAATCCGATTCCTGCCAGGGATAAAAATACCATATAGCAAGCATTGTAAAAAAAACTAATCTTACAACTTAGATTAACATATTAAGGAAGAACTTTTGAAAAAAATTCAACGTTAGATTGATAAACCTCGTCATGAAGATAAAGCTTAAAACATTACATACAAAATTGAAAGGCTAGGTTTTGTATGGTTTGAGAAAACGTTCTCTGCTTTCATTTTACGATTTCAATTTTAATTGCCAAACTGTTTCCTATTTTTTTTGTGTTTCCTATAATCAAATATTTGTACACGAAACAATAAAAACAAAAAATGGTTTCATGTACAAATCTTTCAAAAATGGGGTAGCTTTTGTAATTAAAAAGGAAAACAAAAATCATTTTTTCAAACCAAATAGACCTTAATATAGATCTTAAGCCCATCTCAAAACTAGCCTAACAGGAGTGAAGATCTCATAAAATAGTAGCTTGTTCAAATTCCACTATGCTACAACACTATAGCACTGTTGTAACTGCTATTTGACAACACTTTATGCTTAATAGTAAATACTGTATCACAGATCAAAAGCAGTTTTTTCAAATTCTGTTTTGCTATAGCTGTTGTTTGACAACAACTAAATGACTCAATCTTGGTGCCCATGTAGAGCAACTTTAGGTGACAGAAAGCAGAGTTCATACCTCTATCATCAGGTGTTTTGAAAGGTCGAACAAAGGATATGGATGATGTTTGTAGCCACCGAAATTTATGCAAGATAAAGCCAGCGAACGAACCTTTCATTACACACAAGCAAAACCATTATCATTATATATAGAAATAGAAGTTCAGAAAAGCATGAGCTGAGGTCTAGGCATTTTTATCTGATTTACGGAGCATTTGGATAAATAGCTTAATTATGCATTTATTGAATAAGTGTTTATCTTATAAGCACTCAGGTATAAAAGACAGAATATTAGGAAAAGGATGCATTCTCTGGTTACAGTAATTACTTCATTTACATAAGGCTCTATAATGCAGTACTGCATATATGATGCCTGAGCTGCTGCAGTACGGAAGAAATCAATATAATTACAGAGTCGGAAAGAGCTGAAAAGAGAAAAAAGAATATCAGTAATTGACTTACACTCACAGTTTTATTATATATGAGAAATAGGCTAATGAGAAAACCAACGAAAATCTATTTGATTTAATTATAAAAGTAAAAAAATTTAAATAAATAGGAGAAAGGCTACCGTACGATTCTCCTAGCAAAATGTATTTCTTTTGACTTCAATATCGGAGTTGGTACATGACTAAACCATAAAGAAAGCGGTTCACCCTGTAGATCAGAAACAACTACATTACAATACCTTAAGAGTTAACAAGTCTGAAGATAACTAAAGATAGAGAAAAATAACTAATCATATCAAAGATGTAGGAATTAACCATTGGTTTGCTGTGAGAACCAAGATTAAGAAGCACATATAATGAATGGAACTCAGCTTCGTTCTCATGCACATTATTTGAATTTCGATTTGCTTCATACAGATTAAATAAAGAAGACAATGTCTTTGTGAGCTGCTCCATGTTAAGATGATGCAGTGATGCAATGTTGGGATCACCCATGGAACACCAGAGCTTTTGATGTGATATAACATGAAATTTCACCTGCATGATTAAATATAGTGCAAAACTCATTATCTGAATTCCATGCTTGAAAGGCTAGTTGATGAAATACATATAATTTTCCAAAGAACAAAAGTATTAAGTCCATGCTTCAATAAGCATGCTGTAATATATGGCTGCCGCGGTCCATTATAGCGTGCTAAGGGTCCATCCTTATCAAGTCACATGATAAGCTTGACTCTGTAAAGAAAGAGGGCGTCTCAAGAGTGACACAACCATCTGGCATGATCCAAGTCCTTTTATTTCTTGATGGTAATTGCTGGATCTTCCATTTAAGTAGATTTTTTTATTTCCATTTGTCTGTTATTATTCACTTAATTCAATTTTAGGATAGCCATTAAAGAATTTATGTACCTTAGTCTGGATATTGTAACCTTTGTACATGGTAAGAAATGTGAAATAGCGTTCATTTTTTCATCTTAAGATTTGTAACAAGGGCCTTCCCTAAATATGTTCATAGGAAACCCACATTTGTCCACTCTCCAAATGTCTATCTAGTCTTGGGAGTAAGGGGTGTGGTTTGGAGGTCTGGTTGCCCTTGCTCTGCAAACCCATTTTTGAATGAAGTAGGGCAAAAATCAGTTTCTTTTTAGTCTTATGTGTTAAGTATAATTTATGCATGAGACAAATAGACCTTAGAAATTTACTTGCAACTAATATCTGCAAATCCATTATCAGAAATGCAACTTAAATTCTTACAAAAATAAAATAAATGCAACTTAAATTCTTACAAAAATAAAATAAATGCAACTTAAATCATGTACCCTAACAAACTTGTAAGAGAAAAGTTGAAATCAGTAGATGATGAATAGAAGAAAGCATATAAACCAAAGATATCTGAAATAGAAAATTATACCATTCCCTCATACATGGAGATAACTCTCTTGCTTACAATATTTTGCATAGTAATATCTTGACGTATAGACCTTGTCCTATCAAAGATGAAGTCATGAACTACTTCGAATGGATGCTCCTTAGAATCCAGCAATCCCAAAAGGTAATTTAAAGTATCTTCTAATACAGCAAGAGGCCGCATATCAGATGCTTGAACATATTTGCTGGATATAGTTCTGCAAAACTGGTACGTAAAATGTTGATAACTGTGAAACTAAAAGATATTGAACAGGGTGGTTCTGGATAAAACCACTAAAATACTATCCAACCATCCACTGATGATTGATTATACAGAAAAATAAAGTTACAGAAAAAGAAAATGTTAAGAGTCTCACATAGGATGAGATATGGCTTTAAAATGTGTTTATAAATGGTGGACAGTGCTCCCTTTACAAGCCGGTTTTGTAAGGATTGAGTTAGGCACAATTCAAATTTTAAGAGAAAAAAAAAACTGAAAACTTGGAATCGCGTGCTTTATAAAGTTGTACGTTGTAATGCACCATGCTAAATATCTTTCAATTCAAAATCAAACATATACTTTATATCGTAATGCACCATGCTGGAGAATCATGTCTAGATATTGTAGTGGGCATAATTGATATTTAGGGAATCTAGGAAAGTTAGAGCTAATGGTTAATCAATGTTCAGAGACAAGTTAATGTATACTCAAACACTAACTAAATCAACAATAATTATAAGTTTGCTGCTTGACCTTTTCCCTAATTGGTAACTTGTCAACAAGTACTTCATTACTAAATTGCAGTTGTAAATTTGTAACTCGTATAAATATTGTAGTCCAGTAGTTGCCCCTAAATTTTTCTGTTCATTGGATTTAATGATGTTGATGGTACCAAGTGATTCAAACCAATCTTTACTAGGTGCTGCACAGTAGCATTAACACACACAACCAATTTTCTAAAGTGAATAAGCATTTTCTCATGAATCCATGATCCATGTATGATATAGTACATGCTTTCAAACTTTCAAATGCAGGATCATTTCTTTTATATTTATTTTCACCATCTGGTCCAAACTATCTTACTCTTTCAGTTTTCAAGTTTCTTGTTTACCAAAATCCTAAATCCAATATAATAATCTTTTTGATGCGGAAAAAATTACCAATCATAAGTCATCATTCAATCAAAGCCAGATTACTTTGATGCACATTAATCTGTCTAGAAATTCCATATCAGCATCACTAATAAAGTTTCGACTGTACAGTGAAGCTGTCGCCTCCTCAAAGTGTCAGCGGCAGATATGTAACTATGAACAGATTATGCAGTTAAAAAATCTTAAGCAACACCCTCCAGTGTCAACATATAACCAATGAAATTTCAAAATTGATCAAACTTGAACCATATAATGAATCCCAGTTTGTAATTTCTTACGGTGGAATGTTTTGCAGTACCATTAAAACACTGCTGATCATCAAAGCAAGCTTAAAAGTGAATTCAGCATGATGCTTGAGAGTACATCCTTCCTAAACTAGACAGAAGCATACTTTATAAGGTAAAACCAGATAACATAGGAGAACAATTTTGATCCTACCTTCTTGACTGCAAGAGCTGGGGATGATTTTCCAGGATTACCATTTAGCCTCTCAAAAACGGCCAAATCTCGAAGTTTCTCACGCTGGATCCTCTCTCTTTCTGAGACACAGTGAAAACGTTTGAAATTAGAAGTTTCAGGTATATATAATGTATATGAACTCCTTATAAAGAACAATAATAGCAATTAATAGTTTCTCAAGATTTACCATGCAGCACGAAGAAATGTTTACGTGTTACAATGATTCAACAAAGCAATGATAGAGGCCAGAAACAAAGGCTTTTTTCCTTAAATGGAATTAACCACATGAATGCAATGGTACCACTACTTTTGTCAAAAACCAAATCTTCAAATAGACCACTCAAATTTATGTCCTTTTTAATAGTTCCCCTTGGGGTTTGTCTTCCTCTACCTTTAATTATTAGGCTATCGTCGATTAACTCTTTTTACTAGCACTGTTGGTCTTCTCACATTACCAAACAATCTTAGGTGTTATTCTACCATTAGTTTCTCCACGAATACATCATTTCTTGGTCTTGTAAGTCCACTCATCCATCGCAACATTTTCATCTGTGATATGAAGCTTATGCTTTAGTTTGTTTGCTAGTTACCATCTAACAATCAATACCTAATGAATTGGTTATAAGTAAATACAAAAAAAAGGTTGAACGATAAATGCTCAAAGTTTACCCTTGTTGTAACCTTATAGCAATAGGAAAATACTCTGAATCTAGCCACATGACCCAATGCTATGATGCCATTGTTGACTGTACTCTATTTAAGTATTTATTATTCAGGTCAGTATAGAGTCTATAAATTTTTTTACAGATATCATTCAATTAATCTATTAACAACCACTTTACCATCCTTCTTTATTAACTAATAATCAAAAATCCCTGCAAGACAAGGAATCACTTTCGCAATCATGATGCCTTTGCATGCCATTTTCCTTAAAAGAAAGTATCCTTACTCTGTATCATCTCACCATCGATGTAATATAAAGCAATACCACAGTTTTTTCAAAGAAAACCAGAGCATTTCATTGGCATCACTTTCTTTTTCATCATCACTGGTTAATAATGTAAATTGCCTCCTATTAATAAAATTTCCTTCATATACACACATACATAATCTTTGTAGCACCGACACTTTTGATCAAAGGCATGTCCTAGTGTCAAACATGTGATGTTGTGTGTGGTGTCCATATTCATTTGTCATAGTACATTAAAGCATTTTCACCATAAAACAAATTACAACAAATAAAAAAACTAACTTTATCATATAAAATCCAACATTGCAACTCTACTAGCATCTAGAAATGATTGTAATAAATCAAATTAACAATCACCAAGAATTCAAATTCTTATTGTAAATTAGTCAAATCATTTAGTTACCTGGGCACATATAAGGACAAGTTCTAACTAAAACCCCAAAATTGGAAGATTGTTGTGCATCCTCTTGGCTGCTATTGAAATCAGAGGTAGAAGCATTATAATTACTACCAGTGGTAGGAGGAGGAGTGACCCTTTGAGCAAAAGTTGAAACTTTGGATTGATTGGTAGCATTTGATGGGAATTTGTGGCGGTGCGGATGCCGTGATTTGGAAAAAGAAGAGCTAGGGTTTCCATTTCCACTATTCATCTTTCTCTTCTTTCTTCCCCATTGTTTCAGTTTTATTTTTATCTTTTATTTTGTATTTCTTTTTTTCTTTTCTTTTCTTTTTTATTTTGTTGTTTACGAGGTGAGATTTATTTTTTAGTTATAAAAATAAACTCACCAGTGCTACAATTAACTTTTCATCGACTTCTTTTTGGTTCTGAATTTTTCATCGATTAAAACATGTGTGAAACTATAAAAATAACAATAATAATAATAATAAAAATAATATTTTTTATTAAGAAAATATTTTTTTAATAATAATCAAGACATTGGATTAATATTCAAGTGTGATTTTGTCCATTTTTTTCAAAACTTGTACGAGTATATCCATTCTACATTGTAGCAAAGGATTGGGCTCAAAACTGACATGATCAAAGTCTATGATAGAATAGAGTAAGAGTTCCTTCAAAAGACTCTTAATTCTATGGATTTTTCTAATGCTCTCATAAATACTACTAAGAAGCGTTTATTATTGTATCTTTCTCTATTTTTATTAAAAGAGGTTTTAGACTGAGTGATCTATTTCCTCCTTATTTTTTTATTATTTGTGCTGAGATTTTTTTGGAACTTTCTTCTCCAAAATCAATCAAACAATAAAATACATGTGATTAAAATTGCTAAGGGACCTTCGAAGATAATCCATCTCCCTTTTATTAATGATAGTTTAAATTTTTAAGAATGCTATAAAGGATAAATCCAAGGAGAGAGCAATTATTATCATTGAACTAGTTAGAATTTAATTGATGTGTCATCAATATAGATTGAGGCATTGAGCATTCCTTTATAGAATTGAGCATAGTCATCCATATAGATGTCTTAGTGAGGCACAAAATCCTATAATTGCTTCATTGTAATTTTGTGCAAAGGACTATTGATAAGAAATAAAGTTGGAAATAGGTTTTTATTCACTTAGATTTTGTTAATTTTGAATTTGATATGTCAAAATATTTAAAGTTTAAATCTTAGCATGAATATGTCATAAGCTTTTTTAAGTCTGAGTATAACATTTATAAAAATCTAATATGACATATAAATTTGATTAAAAGTCTATTTCATATTAACATATTTAAGTAAATAATGAGATATATCTTCAAATAAATTTTATTGTTCATAAAATTTTAAGTTTTTAGTTTTTAGTCTGCACCTGAAATAAAAATTGTGTTTTTTAGTCTTTATGAAATTATTCTATAATCAGTTTTAATTCCTACCAGAACGAAATATATTTAATTATTCTTCAATTTTAAAATTTGTAAATGATTTTTTTCATACAAATTTAGAACATTATGGAAAATTCTTTTATAAAAATTTAGAATTCTTTAACCTACCATAAATTAAATATGAATTTTTTAAATGATTAATTAAATTCAAGATAAATGTAACAAACATATGTATTTATAAATTGAATTTTAAGATCATATTTTTGTAGATGAAATTTTTATAATGTTCTAAACATTCTTCAAATAGATATAAGATTGAGAAAAAAGGGCAAGTGAGGGATGTTCCACGAGCTACTTGTCATTTAAAATATAAGTTGAAGTTTATGTAGAGATTAAAACTACATATAAAATAACACTAAGTCAAAAATAGCCTTTAACAGCGCTTTTTTTAAGCCTTTTACAGTGCTTTTTTAAAAAAAAAGCTTTGTGAAATCGAGCGCTGTAAAAGATACAATAGCGCTTTTAAAAAAGCGCTATAAATCATGTAAATATAATGCGCGCTTGTTATGCACCTTTTACAACGCTTTTTGTAACAAGCGCTGTAAAAAGCATACCCATAATTCATATTTTGGTGTACCTTTTACAGCGCTTTTTACAAAAAGCGCTATAAAAGGCATACCCATAATTCATATTTTGGTGTACCTTTTACAGCGCTTTTTGTAAAAAGCGCTGTAAAATGTTTATTTTTTTTAAAGCCCTATATATATTTTAAAAGTGCTTTTTAGCTTTTTATGACATTTTTTTTTATAAAGCGCTGTCTTTTATCTTTTTATCCAAAATAATTTTGAACCAGTTCACACAATAGAACACAACCAGAATCAGTAAGTTACAACATGATACATATATATTACCCTGTAACACAGTAATTTACTATAAGCAGTTCACAAGCAGTTCACACAATATGATACATATATATTACCCTGTAACACAGTAATTTACAACATAAGTAACTACATATACATTGAACCTAATTTACAACATATTCATATGCATGTTTATATATTGTCCTATGATCATATACATATAATAACTAAAACAATATACAGAATATGCACTAGCTACCATATAATATTCAAATCCCTTGCCCAGCAGCAGCATGCTATTTCCCAGAAAATCAAATAATTTTCATTTCAAGCACATACTGACACCATTCTTCCTTTAATTCCATCAGATCTTGCTTAGAATATGATGGACTGGAATTGTCAAAGTACTGCAATATAAAAATTGAATATATTATATTATGTTAGTATCAAATATATAGATAATTTATATATGAAAATCATATAATCAAAATACCGTACCGTTTCTGGGATAATAGTTTTATTCTTGACAACAATCTCCTTCATGAATCTCAATACGTAGTACCCACAGTCGATGTTGTTTGTTTGACGAGGGCACTTTATTGGGATCCATGTAATGTTATTAGATTTTTGCTTCGACACTATAGCACCTCTTTGAGCTCGAAAAACTTTTAAGGCACTATCGAATGAATAAATGTGATTATTATAGCATGAACAAACACATTATATATATATATATATGTAAGAAATAAATGAATATTACTTACGTGTCAAGCATAGTCTTTACTTCGGAGTGATTGTTGTAATCGCCATGCACGGGATCCAAATAGTATATAACTTCAGAGACCCCATTGATTGCAAATAGCACCCAATGTGCCCTACAACAACAAAAAATTGGTTAAGCAATTTTGTTTATACACAACTAATAAATTAAATTGTCATCAATTAAGAAAGATAAAATTTCGTACCCTGAATTATATGGTGCGAAGAACAATTTATCCTTTTCCCTATTTGCTAATAACATATCTACAATATATTTCTTTACATTGTCTGGATCAAGTTTCCACATCGACATCTTGAGCGGAGACAAGAATGATTATTTATTTGACAATTTGATCATGCACACGACCTTCTTATACAAAAATCTTCAATGAAAATTTTAAACTAGATTAATTACCAATACATTTAATTAATTACCAATAAATGCAATTAAATTAAAAGTATTTCTTTACCTTATGTACAAGCTCATTACAGTAGCACTGAGCTCCTTATGTTCGAGAAGTTCGTATATGTGCTCCTTTTCGAGAAATTCATCATACTCATATCTGAATATATCTTTATTCATGGGTACGATGCGCGAATCGTCGCTGCTGCCCATGTTCTTTTTTACTTGGATGTCAAGACACGTCCCGTATTTACCAAGGCATGGCTGACTTAATTTAGGAGCAGCAGCGGCGACCGATTTTCCCCGATCCAGTTTTTTTCTTGCTGCAAGTTTGGCAGCAGCTTTATTACCCGACAGCCTTTGTGGTTTGGCAGCTTTATTAACCTCCAATTTTTGAGGTTTGCTGCCTTTTTTTAGATGTGCAGGTGGTTTATTTATTTGGATCTACAAAAATGAGGTTAAATGTTAGTTTATTGAATCTGAAAAAATTGACAAAACCTTATGCAATAAATGTGACAAACCTTTTCAGGAGATGTGACTGATTCGTTTCTGGGAGGCCATTTATCGAGGGCAACAAGGTTTGTGGGCCATGCCACGTAACTACCAATAGCGTCGCCCAATATCTGCATATCTCCGTCGTTGTCCGGTATCGACAACGGTGCAGTTGGTTCGAAAGCAACAGTAGGCGATACTTTGACATGGCCCGTAGGGATCGGAGTATTGTGCAATACTTCTCCCAAATTATTGTACAATTTTCCTTTTCCCACCTTCCGATGAGTAGGCGAGGACAAGTATAGGAAACATGAAGTGACACCCTAAATCAATAGTTAAAACATAAGTACAATTAATATATAATATTGTTTAATGCATAAGTAATTATAGTAAGTAATTAATTACCTCGGGAATACTTTTCAAACCGACGTTTCAACTCGTGGTTTCACTCTCCATTTGTATTTCACGTTGGAGCTAATCCGGAAGTTGCTTGTCTTTATTCGTATTCACCAAGAGTGCCACTTGCTCTGATAGGATTCTGAGCTTCTCTAATACTTCCTCGTTGGAAGGTTTTTGGCGCTTCTCTTGAGGAAAAAAGCCTTTGGGAGTTATGCCAAATCCTTTCCCCCTAACTCGACCGGAATACTCAGGGACATTAAAAACTTTGCCCAGAATGTCCCTGCAACTAGCCTTGTTGCCCTCTTCATTTTTAGAATTTTGTTCGATGGTCTCCTAAAATACATGTAACATTAAAAAGATAAGTTCAATAGCATTTTTAAAATACAATATTAAAAAGTATTCAAGTGATAAATACAATATTAAAAAATATTAAAGTGATTATATACTTACACAAAGTTCTACTATTTTTTTGACATTTTCATTATCAACCACCCCGTCTTTATTTACATTAGCTTCCTTCCACAATATATGACGACCCAATGGTTGATCGGATTGGGTGTCTTGTCGCTATTCGTTAATATCATAAACAAAATAATACAAATTAGTTACACAATATAGTTTATAATACAAATTCCCTCATTATATAAAAGTGATGTTTAATTACTTACAAGTCTTTGCTCTAGACGTGCATATCCCATACGTGATTTTTTGTATGGATGCGTCAGATTGCTTGCCCGTTCACGATTTGCCTTACTAATATTCTATATAAAAAAATAGCAATTTGTGTAAAAATTTAAAATACGCTACGAATATGAATAATAAAACACACAAATGCTAATAAATTGATCACTTACGACAAACGCGGGGTCAGAACGTTTGGAAACAAATGCTTTCCATTCATCGTTTGATATATAATGTTGATATATTTTTGGAGGTTCAGCAGTTGTGTTTCCTTCTCTATCTTTTAGATAGAAATTTGAAAGATGAGATCTAAATTCCCGATGGATTTTCCCAGCAACTCTCAAAACGTAACTCTTTCGTCCCTCATCAAGAACAAAAGTCGTCTGCAATAAAAAAAATTATAAGTAAAGTATTTCAATGAAAAAAATTATAAATGACAAAAGAGTGGATAAAAAAATTTACTTGAATTTCATTCCATATTATATCTTTGGCATCCTTCAACGCCTTATCTCTCCAATCGTCAATCGTAATAGGGATATTTTGACGAACAACAGCCCCAATATAGCTTACAAACATAGAGCTATTGGGGTCAATTGGCTGACCACTCTCATTTCAGCCAACCTAATAAACTCATATAGTAAGTACATGCTATTAAAAAAAGCTAAAAAAATACACAACAAACAGAGTATAGTATAGTATAACCTCAAACTTGGTGCCATTGCTCCTTGCTTTAATTACGTTTTGCATTATAGTTGCACCACGTTTGACTTCATTTTCATAAGTCTTAGTGGTGCTAACTTCTTCATTTTGACATTCTAAATCTTTGTTTGTATCCATTTAACTACAACAAGTTCAACATGCAGTTTAGTGTAACATCAACAAGCTCAACATGCATCATGCATTATTTTAAACAAGCTCAACACGTATTAGTATATATATTTTAAACAAGCTCAACATGCATTTTAATGATTACAAAAACCTAATAACATCAATACCTGAATAATGGTTCGAAGAAAGATGAAATGCAAAGAAAAGAGCGAACGCAGAAAGATCACAGAAAAACGGTTTGAAGAAATACGTAATTAGGGTTACGTATTTCAATGAAAATATATTGGTAGCAATGGGAGAGATGATCTTGGATGGAAATAAGGTTTGAAATGAACGAGATGATCGTGGAAATACAGTTCGTAATGGACGGGATTATAGGGTTTGCAAAAGAAGAGAAGAACGATGAAGGTTGAGATGATAGTGTAGTTTACGTAATGAAGAGGAAACTGAAGCGGTTACTATTATATATATAACCCTTTTACAGCGCTTTTTCAGAGAGCGCTCTAAAAGGCTTAGGCCTTTTATAGCGCTTGTTAAAAAAGCGCTCTATTTTGGTGTACCTTTTTTAATTTTTTAAAAGGCTCTTTTACAGCGCTTTTCCAAAATAAGTGCTGTAAAAGACCTCATTGATTGAGAATGTTACATAATGTTTTTTTAAAGTCTTTTACAGCGCTTATTTCACATAAACGCTGTAAAAGGTCTCTTTATTTTATTTTTAAAAGAGTCTTTTACAGCGCTTATTTGAACAAGCGTTGTAATAGACCTCCTTGTTTTATTATGTTATATGAATGTTTTTTTACAGTCTTTTACAGCGCTTTTTTAAAAGAGCGTTGTAAAAGGTTTTATTGTTTTTCTATGTTATTTTTGTGTTTTGTTATGTTATTTTTTAAACTCTTCCTCTTTACCAAACTCTTCTCCTTTTATGCATCTTCTTCACAAACATCAAAGCTTACTCCTTTTATGCTGAACCTCCAAACAATTCAATCTCCACCTCAACACCCTTTTTATCTCTTTACATTCCTTCTTAAATCGAAACTTGGTCTTCAGGTTCAACACCCTTTTTATCTCTTTACATTCCTTCTTAAATCGAAACTTGGTCTTCAGGTTCATTTGCCATGTTGCAAAAATGGATTTGAGTCTGATATTTTTGTTAACAATGTATTTTTGTTAAAGAGCCTGTTAACAATGTGTTTTTGCGAAAAATGCGTACAAGGTGTTTGAAGAAAATCCTGTTAGATAAGGTCCTGTTAGGTGTTTGATGAATGTTATTTTTAAAGCCTTTTATAACGCTTGTTAAAAAACCGCTCTAAAAGGGGTCCTTATTTAATTTTTTAAAAGGCTCTTTTACAGCGCTTTTCCCAATAAGCGCCGTAAAAGGTCTCCATCAGACACCAAATATAACCTTTTTTATTTTTTACTTTATTAGGTACGTTTGTTTTATTCTTTAAAATATAACTTTAATTAATATTATTAATTTATTTTAGAATATAAAAATTATTGTTGAATACATTAAAGTTATATTATAAATATTAACACATTTTTTAAATCCATAAATTATATATTGTCATATATTTAATTATTTATTGAACATATATTTAATTTTTGAACAGTATTCAACATTCAATTATTTATTGTCATATATTTAATTTTTCCTTTAATATTAGTTACTCTTGAGCGTTAACCCCTAGAATTCACACTTGGAAGGCCTCGGTTCGAATATGAATTATTGAACTTCGTAAATGTAAGCGCTTTTAAAAGGTTCTTTTACAGCGCTTTTTAATGTAAGCGCTGTAAATTGTATCTTTATTTAATTTTTAAAAGGGCCTTTTATAGCGCTTGTTAGAAAGAGCGCTGTAAAATATATCTTTATTTTATTTTTAAAAGGGCCTTGTACAGCGCTTGTGTTTAAAAAGGCGTTGTAAAAGACCTCAATATGTTATTTTTGTGTTTGTTTTATTTGGGTTCAATATTGGATGACTATAACTCAGACATTTATTCCAATCGATTTGCCAATAATTCAGATTACATGCATAGTTCTTAAGAATTGAAATTGTCCAAATTTACATAAACACGCACTTCACCAAAGACCCTTATCCCCCACCCCTCATCAAAATAAAGACTCATCAACCAAACTATCCAAAAGCCAAAAACTTAAGCCCTAATTGAATCACTGGTTATGCTTGCCTTCTTAGACAACAACTAGCCTGGTAGGTTCTTCAATCACTTCTCAAGATGCTTCCTAGCAAAGCAACCTCTCATGCTCCTGCACTTATAATATTCCCTAAAATAATATCCCCTAAAGAAACAAAAACACACGTATAACATTTAAAATATTGTTTGAATATGGATAACAATTACAATTGTATTTGATTGTAAAGGCAATAAACTCAATTTCCACAAAGGCTTATGCTTCCAAAAGCTTTTGATATGAAATCTGTCATATTAGTATAAATCACTTAATTCAAATTACATGCATATTTATCACAATAATTCAGATTACATGCATGGCTTATATAAAACAATTAAACATGTACATTAAGATGCTCTTCTTCTTTTCCTGGTGGGATTCACATTTGTTTGTCCATTTATAATACGAAACGATGGATTAATCCAAATTCCCTCGTCATGATCATCTCTAAGATATAAACCATCATCAGTTGAATTAATTTCATGTGGTTGTTGTGATGTTGCAAATAAAAGATCATTACCAACATCTTCATCATTATTGTTATCATCAGTTATTTTATTGGTTGATAGGACAACATACCATTTACCATCAGAAGGATCAGTGACATAAAACACTTGTTGAGCTTGCAACAGACCATTCATCAGCAGCCTCTTCAACAATGTATCGTTCAGCAATACAACCTTCTGGTCGACTTCTACATTTTACGTACCCTTTTAATATTTTCATATATCGTTCTATCGGATACATTCATCTCATATAAGCTGGCCCACAAAGTTGTGTCTCCTTAACCAGATGAACAATAAAGTGAACCATTATATCAAAAAACGATGGTGGGAAATACATTTCAAGCTTACACAAAGTAACAACAATTTCCCTCTGCAATGTCGGTAATTTCTGAGGGTCGATCACTTTACTACAAATTTCCCTGAAGAAGAAACATAATCTAGTTAAGGCTAGTCGAACTTTTTCAGGTAAAATGGAACGTATACCTATTAGTAGCAAATGCTCCATTAGAATATGACAATCATGGGTCTTCAAACCTTTTAACTTGAGGTCTTTCATACAAACCAAATTTTTAATGTTCAAAGAGTATCCTTCTTGAACTTTAACTTCGTGTAGAAATTTACATAAAACAATTTTTTCCTTTCTAGATAGAGTATGAGCGGCTGGAGGTAGATATGTGCGATTTCCTTTCTTTACTGGAGCCAATTCATTTCTTATTCCCATATCGACCAAGTCCAATCTTGCGTTGATACCATCTTTAGACTTTCCTGGAACATTGAGTAATGTACCAATAACACTATCAAATACATTTTTTTCAATATGCATCACATCAAGGAAATGTCTTATATACAATGACTTCCAATATGGCAATTCAAAGAAATTTGACTTTTTCTTCCACCCAGTTTTGACTAGCTCTCCCGCAAAAGGTTTGCCAAATTTATTGGTCATTCCTTGTACTTTTTCAAGTATTTGATATCCAGTCGGTGCTAAAGGAGCTTTACCTTCCTCTGATTTTCCATTGAATGCATTTCTCCACCCACGATACTGATGACTATAAGGTAAAAATCTACGATGTCCAAGAAACACATTCTTCTTACAATGTTTCAACCGCATCCAATTTGTACTCTCTTCACATATAGGACATGCACATTGACCTTTAATGTTATATCCTAATAAATTACCATATGCTGGAAAATCATTAATTGTGCCGAACAACATAGCCCTCAAATTGAAACATTCTTTCTTATACCCGTCATAAACTTCCACACCTGTCTCCCACATACGTTTTAAATCTTCGATTAGAGGAGTCAAGTATACGTCGATATCATTCATCGGTTGTTTGGGTCCAGAAATTAATAGAGACAACATCATAAACTTACGCTTCATACATAACTATGGAGGTAGGTTATATATTACCAAAATCACAGGCCACATGCTGTGTGAGATGCTTTGAAGACCATGTAGATTCATTCCATCAGTAGAAAGTGCAAATCTTAGATTTCTCGACTCTATCCCGAATTCAGGATACTCGTGATCAAGTTTTGCCCATTGTGGGGAATCTGCAGGGTATCAAAACATTTCATCTCTAATTCTTTCATTTGCATGCCATGTCAAGTGTTTTGAATCTTCTTCACTGCAATATATGCGCCTAAATCTTGGTATTATAGGAAAATACCACATGACTTTTGTTGGAGTAGATTCTTTCTTCTTATATCGAGAGACATTGCATTTCAGACACGCCTTAAGTAGTTCATATTCATTTCGAAATAAAATGCAATCGTTAGGACACACATGAATCCTTTCGTAACTTATGCCAATAGAACACAAAATTCGTTTAGCCTCGTAGGTTCGACTGGGAAGTTCATTATCATCTGGCAACATATCTTTTATGAGTGTTAATAATTCTGTAAAGCTTTTATCTGACCATCCATTACTTGCTTTTAAGTTGTACAACTTTAATATCGCCGACAGTCTTGCGAATTTAGTACAACCATTATATAATTCTTTCTTTGCATCACTCAACAAACTTTCAAACATTTTAGGACAATCTCGAAGATCTTCTTCAACTGCTTTTGCGATCTCATCAACTCGGTCCGGCTCATATGTATCTGTATCGAAGTCAGTTGAAGCATGTGTCGAACTATTCTCAAAATTAATGTTTCCTTTTTTTCTCTCACCATGTCTTATCCAACATGTGTAGCTTTGATCAATTCCATTACATACTAGATGTCCTTCTAATTCATCTTCTCTAACACGTTTTCCAAAATAACATTTTAAACAAGGACAAACTACTCTATTTGGATCTTTTGCATTCTTCACTGCAAACTCAACAAACTCCTTCACTCCAATTTCATACTCTTTTGACAATCGATTGGCTGACATCCATTTCCTATCCATATTATACCACCTATATAAATGCAGTTACAAAACTAATAAGCTTTCAAAACATATCAACAAGTTTCAAAAAGAAACCAATATGAACTAACAATTTCAAAACAGAACAAATCATGTGGTATGAGTTTTTGACAATTTTTGACAATTTCAAAACATAACAGATCATGTGTATATATGTGTAGAAGAGATTTAATATATATATATATAACAATTTTTAGTTTTCAATTATTAAAAAACTAAAGATTTTTTGACAAAAACAAATTAAAAAATACCTGAGACAACGTAGATGGCCGCACAATACGTAGAGGATATTAGGGTTTTGAAAGATGTAGAGGATATGAGAGTTTCCAACGTATATAATTATTTGAAAGATGTATTTTACAGCGCTTGTGAAACAAGCGCCATAATAGGTAGTTAAATTCAATAAAAGCGCATGTATTTTACAGCGCTTGTGAAAAAAGCGCTGTATTAGGTAGTTAAATTCAATGAAGCGCATGTATTTACAGCGCTTGTGCAAAAAGCGCTGTAATAGGTAGTTAAAATCAACGAAGGCGCATGTATTTTACAGCGCTTGTGAAAAAAGCGCTGTAAAATAATACACGAAAGCGCTTCATTTTACAGCACTTTTATTACAAGCGCTGTAAAAGCCTTATAACGTTATGCGCAAACGTTATATGACCTACAACATCGCTTCTTTTACAGCGCTTGACATCAAAAGCGCTGTAAAAGGCTCCATTATTTTTAAAATATATTTACAACAGCGCTTGTGTTTAGAAAGTGCTGTAAAAGGTGCGCTGTTAAATGTCATTTTTGGCGTAATGTAATTTTATAAAATTATTAAAAATGTAATTTTTCTGCATAAATTAAAAATAAATCTTTCAATTTTATATAGACTAAAGATATATTTATTATATTTTTAAGTATCAATGACATGACAGGTATAACTAACTTATTGATAAACAACTCAAAATTTGTCAAAACAAAAAACACATTTTAGAAATCATACGGATACAAATGTTTCGTGCAAAATAAGTTCACGTTGTTTGATATTTTTCATTCTTGACACGGCATAAGATATAAAGTTAATAATTTACGTTAATGTTTTTTTTTGTAAAGTTCATTATATGTAAAATGAAAATGCCTTTTTTATTAAAAATTAAAAATTAGTGTTAATTCACGTGAACTTGTATAAATATAAGTTATTTTAATTCAAACAAATTAAGTTCTAACTAAAGTCAAACACATTTATATTGTAGAATGAATAAATTAAAAATGATTATAACCGAGAATGATGAGCATTAAATAACGTAATAAGTTTCAATCATGTCTCATAGCATTAAAATAAAGCAAGTTTAATTTTATAACAAATATGAGATTTGTCACTTAAATAGAATGCTTAACAATTCTAAACTTACTATATAAGGGTTATAAAAATAATAAACAAAATATGAAGAACATGGTAAATATAGAAAAAGTCAAAGAAGGTGACAAGGAAATAATTTACCAATATCCAGTAGTACTTAGTACAATGGGTGGAATAGAGAACCAATTCAATTGAGTGGAGTATATATAGAAATTTTATGAAAGACAATAACGATATATAATAAATCCACTAACAGTGTCTTGAATTTATAGTAATTAATAATATAAGATATTGCAACATCTCACAAAAAAAAAACATAAAAATTAATTTAATCTACTTAACTTTTTTTTTGGGGTAACAATCTACTACACTTGGCATCATATATAATTCTTGTATTTGTGCGATTGGACTCAATCGAATTTCTTAACTAGTAGCATAGTAAATTAGTAACACAGTCAAGTTGCCCTACACGCATGCATCAACAATTTCTAACAAAGCTTAATTAGTTTTAGCATTTGCCCCACACAACACAAAGAGGATCTGACTAAGAAATTAATTGGAGACTATATCCACAATTTTGGTTGCATATTTCTTCCACCACAGCTATAATCCTTATTTTCTGTATAGACTAAAAATGGGAGATTAAAATGGCATTTAATCCAAATAATTAATATCTCAACTATGTTAATCTACCACTACTAAGAAAAAATAGAAATGGAGACGAATAGTAGGATACAAACTGTCTATAAGTTTAACAAATTATGTCACTAAATATTGTAGAGATGAACATGTTTCCGTATTAGACACTAACTTAAATTGACAAATCATGAGTAAGTATTATTAAATAAGAAAAAATAAAATAATCGAACATTTGACATCTAACCAAAATTCATGAAAAAGAAAATTAACAAAATTTAAAGAATGGAAGACAATGTCTATTGCAATCAAAGTCTTATAAAGAAGCTAACTTGTCACACAATTATACATTCTCTATTATATTTAAGAAACAATAAAGATTACTCTAATATAGTTATGATACCAAACTAATTACGTGATATTTTTGCATTCTATTTTTGTTTAAAAAATAAATAAATAAGAAACAACAAAATATATTTAATTACAAAGATATAAAACATTCCCCCACTATTTTGAGGTGCTTCCAAACGAACCAATTATAATTTCTTTGATAAATTTTTTTTTGTTTATATTTGAGATGGGAGTAGTATTTCATAACTTTTTATATCATGTACTGGTGTAAAGTGCTGTAAGAAAAAAATAAGAACAAAGAGTCTAGTATAATTATTAATTACTAGCAACATCATTACAATACCCAATGTAAAATAGTTTTTTTTTTTTTTGCAATTTAACATTATTACATAAACTTGTCTCTCACAATATATAACACAAATAGCAAGTCACACAATAACCTCAATTTTTATTTACACACATAATTATATAATTGAAATCATGTTTTTTTTAATTACATTGTACGGTAAACCAAGTTTGGATGAAAGTAAGAAGCAATGCAAATGATGCAGCAAAGAAGGAAATCGTAGTCCCTGGTGTATCGAAATAAGTATGGTAAGCTTGAGCCAACCACGTCTTCCATTTATTTGAGTAATGCTTCTCAATTTGAAGCTTGATGAGAACATATTTCTTGCAATCGAACACTGGACCTGTATAGTTATTATTGAAATACATTTTTGTCGGCAAATCATCACCTAATTCATTGAACAACTTTGCCAAATCTTTGTCACTTCCATGCAAGTTTTGAAGTACACCAGCTGTCCTAAGATCCTTTACATCCTCTGCATTATCAACCAATGAATCCATGAAGGTAAAAAATGAGCAACATTCATAATTGTATCGAACATCTGGACACATCTCATATGCTATTAAGTTTCGAAAAAAATAAGGTGTGACATCATTGAACACAAAAGTAGGGAGTCTTAGTTCTCCACTAAACCAATTAGACTTGAATGCAATGTTACTCCATATCCGTTTGCATTTCCTATTTGCTATCACTCGAATTCCTACTCTTTTTAGATCATGTAGGCACTTATATGTATTCCAACAAAACTAATTGTTTTGTTCATCACCATCTTCTTGGTTTTGGATTTTATCTATCTCCCTTAGATTGTATTTATTTTCTTTCATATTATTTTTTTTCTTAGAATGGAGAATTCTTGGCAAAGGTGTTATGTACATCGAGCGTAAATAATCGAGTAAATGGAAGTGTTTAGAATTGTCCAATGTAATTAGTAGCATTTTTTCACGTGCACATTCCCCCAAACTTTCAAAATTTTGAAATAAAAATTCCAATTTGATCTTCGACTCTTTGCATAGAGTTTTAAGCAATTTGGTTGGAAGTTGGTTCTCCAACAAAGCAACATCTCTCGACATATACATCAATTGGTCAAACTTAAGGTTTAGTGCTTCTGGATGTAGTTCATCGATATTTTCCATAAAATGTAGCAAAGCACATCCATCCACAAACAACATCCAAGCAAGGTCCATTGTCTTTGTAACCTTCAACTACATCCTCATTGAACATGTTCTTCAATTCTTCAATATTATCTTCAATCTTTTTTAGCAAAAGTTGGCATGCTTGGCTATCATCTTGATCAATTATTTTTGCATATGTGGCAACAAATTTTGATGCCCATAGAAGCTTATAATGATCTCCTTCCATAGGACTTTCACGATTGTGATGGATGGGACCAAATGATATAACCTTTGGTGTACAATACTTATAAAATCTTTCATTTTGTCGCAAAAACTTAGGAACTCTTTGGATCTTAGAAATTGAAATCTGATTATTTTGATTAAACCTTTGTTGTGCCTTCGTTAGTTGGGCAACTCTTTTCTCCGTAAGATTTTCTGCCATTAGTTATGCAGTAGTTTGACTTTTTCAACTACTTTTATAGCTCATGCACATAATTTTCTATTCTCTCTCTTCCAAATCATTTGACATTGCAATGGCTACACATGATTTTTGTTGTTTGTTTTAAAAATATTCTCCTGCAACCAAAATAAAGAAATTTAATACTCTATCCCATCATTTTTATCAGTAAAGAAAAAACTACTTTCACAATTATGACAAAATTTAATTAAGTATAATTAATTATCCTTTTTAATATCAATCATTTAACTATCAACATTCAATGTTTTTGAATTAAATGAAAAATACTATTAGTGGAAAATTATTTTATCATATTAGTCGATCATAACCATTTAATACTGAAAACATTTTGACTTTAACCTTAAATAATTCTAAAGTCATACATTGTAAAACATATATATACTTCTAAAGTCGGAAATATGAAGCCAAATACATCAGTTCAGAGGAATTGTCGCCAATCATAAATTCCAAATAAGCAAGATATAAGCATTTCAACTATTCCCTTGCTTATGAAGAAAATAATTTCACTCGTTAGTTGGTAGGTAACAGCGGTCTTGCACAAACCGCTTCAAAGGTTCATTATTTGTGATTCAACACTGGCAAAAAAAGTTCCTCCATCAAACACAGTTGGTTAGTTAACACTAGACAACCCATATTTAAATCATTTACACAAACTCTCAAGAATTTATGCAATATTCATTTGAGTCAATTACCAACACCTTGTATCAAAGGGTCGACACTCGCTCTCAAAATTCCAAAAGATGAATATCAATTAGATTTGGTGAGTTACAAGAATAACTCTCGTGGTAGAGTCACCATATCTAAGGGTGATACACCGATTACATTGTTTGTTTTATGTTAAAAGCTTTTAACATTATGGAAATCGATTGGTTTATGGCAAATTGTTCTCCTCAATAAATGATTTTATGAGTTCTCCTTTACTTTTCTCAATAATTTGCAAAGTATTCGAACAGTTGGAACCTTAAATTTGAAACTCAGTCTTCTTCGTTTTTTTTTTGTCTTGGACATAATATTTCAATTCGGATTTAATAAGAAACTAAAATGCTCAAATTTTTATTTGTATCAACAATATTCCTCAAGAATATCGGAGGTCGAAGATCATTTTCACAATTGTTTCAGGTATTAGCACTCTATTATCTCTTGATGAAGCAACCATATAAAAAACGTTGGGACATTTTACTTGAACATGAAGGGTATAACTTTTTTGTTTTCATTGATTATGAGAAATTTTCATTGTTTTGTGAATCATGTCAGGTTATTGTGCATTTCGAAGACATTTGTTAGAAAAAATATTCTATTTATCATGGAATAGCTCAATCCGTTGAAGATGTTACTGTTAGGACAGTTATCTTTCTTATAGATATTTCTTAACTATCTTTATACTTATAGTCATGTTTGGACAGTTATGTTGAAATTAAAGTCTAAAGTGCTAGATAAAATTAAGCGTATCTTCTCATTGGTGGAAACTCAAATTGAAAAAAAGGTGAACATAATAAGTAGTGATAATGGGTCATAGTTTTATGCTTGCTGAATTTTACTCTTTGAAAGGGATTTCACATCAAAAGAGTTATGTTTGTTATTACTAATTTGAAATTAGATAATTCTAGAACCATGTAGAATTTTCATGTAAAAATCTAGAAGTGTTTTAATTATAGAAAATTATGGGAAGCTCCTAGAAGTCGGTATTAATTAGGAAGCTCCTAAAAGTCGATATTAATTAGGAAGCTCCTAGAAATGTGTCTAGAGTTTTCTATTTGTACCTATAAATACCTACTTGTACTTGACATTAAACATCAAGTAAATTGAGAGTTTTCTATTAGAAATACCTCATTTCTCTAACAAAGTGATATCTAGAGCTTGGTTGTGAGAGTTGAGAAATAGCGACTCGTGATTACACTACTTTCTACTTTCCTCTTCTAAAGAAAGATAATTATGAAAAATGGTGCATTCGCATGAAAGCATTGCTTGGTTGTTAAGGTGTATGGGAGATTGTTGAAAAAGGCTATGATGAGCCACAAGATGAAGAGGGATTTTCTCAAGTCGCGAATGAGGCTTTGACAAAAACAAGGAAGAAGGATCAACAAGCTCTTACTCTCATTCATCAATGTTTGGATGATCCTATGTTTGAGAAGGTTGCCGATACTACAAATTCAACGAAAGCTTGGAAGATTTTGGAAAAATCACTCCAAGGCATTGACAAGGTGAAGAAGATAAGACTTCAATCTCTAAGGGAAGATTTCGAAGCTTTAAAGATGAAGGATACCGAATCAATTTTAGATTATTGCTCAAGGGTGAAGATAATTGTTAATCAAATGAAGAGATATGGAGACAAGATAGAAGATGTTCGAGTAGCGGAGAAAATTCTCTATTCCTTGACACCTAAGTTCGATTATGTGGTATGTGTTATTGAGAAATCAAAAGATCTTGACTCAATATCCATTGAGGAATTAGAAGGTTCATTGCAAGCTCAAGAAGAAAGAATGAAGAAAAGGCAAGAGGAGTCATTAGAGCAAGTTCTCAAGATCAAAACTTTATTGAAGGATAATAGAGGATTCAATAGTCAAAACAGACATGGACGTGAACAAGGAAGAGGACAAGGATGTGGTCGTGGCCAAGGAGGAAGAGGAAGAGGTTTCAATTGTGAATCAGACTACGAAGAAAGAAGTCACTCATCACCAAGAGTTCTTGGAAGAGGAAGAGGTTATGGCTAATATCAAAGTGAAAGGAGGTATGACAAATCTAAAGTTGAATGTTATAATTGTCATGAATTAGGCCATTTTTCTTGGAAATTTCATAATGCTCCTAATCAAGAGGAAGAAGAGGCTAATCTTATTGACGAAGATGAAGAGTCAACTTTGTTGCTAACACTCAAGGAAGAAGAGAGAGATGTTAATAGTTCATGGTACTTAGACAATGGTGCAAGTAACCATATGTGTGGATGCAAAGAGTAATTTGTGGAGCTTAATGAAAAGATGAATGAAAATGTTTCATTTGGAGACTCATCAAAAGTGAAAATTGAAGGAAAATGTACGATTCTAATCTCTTCTAAAGATGGAAGTCATAAGTTGATTAGTGATGTATACTATGTGCCTAAATTAAAGAGTAATATTTTGAGTTTGGGTCAATTTCTTGAAAAAGGATATGAAATTCTCATGAAAAATAAATATCTTTGGCTTAGAGATCAAAATAACAATTTAATTGCTAAAGTTCTTATGTCAAAAAATAGAATATTTATCTTGAACCTAAGAATTATTGAAGTAAAATGTTTGAAGATGAGTGTCCAAGATGAAGCATGACATTGGCATATGAGGTATGGCCACTTGAACTTTAGTGCACTTAAAATTATGGGAAAAAAGATATGGTGAAAGGGATGCCCTCAATCAATCATCCAAATCAATTGTGTGAAGGTTGCCTTCTTGGCAAGCAAGCTAGAAAAAGTTTCCCTAAAGAAGCCACATCAAGAGCAACTAAGCCACTACAATTGACTTGTGTGGACCAATCAATCCAGCTTCATTTGTTAAGAGTAAATATTTTATTCTCTTTATTGATGATTTTAGTAGAAAAACTTGGATTTATTTCTTAAAACAAAAATCAGAAGCTTTGGTTGCTTTCAAGAACTTCAAAGCTCTTATAGAGGAGAGCGATCATGAAATCAAAGCTTTGAGATATGATCGAGGAGGTGAATTCACTTCGAAGGAGTTTAATGTATTTTGTGCAACTCATGGAATCTGTCGTTCATTGACAGTTCCAAGATCTCTACAACATAATGGAATAGCAGAGAGAAAGAACATAACTATTTTGAACATGGCAAGATGCATGCTAAAATCCAAAAGGATGCCAAAGGAGTTTTGGGCTGAAGCAATTTCTTGTGCGGTCTATTTGGAAATCGCTCTCCAGCTGCAAATGTCAAAGACCAAACCCCTCTAGAAGCATGGAATGGAAGGACGTTTAGTGTTAATCATTTGCGTGTCTTTGGGAGCATAGCATATGCACATGTGCCACAACAAGAAAGATCCAATCTTGATGATCAAAGCATCAAATATGTCTTTGTTGGCTATGACCCATATTCTAAAGGTTACAAGTTGTACAGTCCATGCAACAATAAGGTAATGGTGAGTCGCGATGTTGAATTTGATGAATATGTTACATGGAATTAGGAGGATCAAGAAGAAACAAACTATAATTTCCTTCCATATTTTGAAGAAGATCAAGAGGACACAACACTAGTTTAGGATGCAACTCCACCTTTTTCACCTCCGTCTTCACCTACTTCTCTAGATGAAAGTTTAAGCGAGAGACCAAGTAAGATGAAAGATATAGAATAAATTTATGAAAGGTCAACTGAAATTACTCTTGACCTTGAAGAGTTATATTGTCTTTTGGCGGATAGTGAACCATTATTTTATGGAGAAGCAATGAAAGATAAAAGGTGGAGACAAGCCATGGATGAGGATATCAAATCAATTGTGAAGAACAACACTTGGAAATTAGCAACTCTTCCAAAAGGTCATGAAACAATTGGAGTCAAATGGGTGTACCAGGTTAAAAAGAATGCTAATGGAGATATTAAAAAATACAAAGCAAGATTTGTTGTAAAAGGCTACAAACAAAAACATGAAGTTGACTATGAAGAAGTATTTGCACCAGTTGCTCGCATGGACACCATTCGTTTGTTAATCTCTGTAGCAGCTCAAAATAAGTGGAAACTTTATCAACTTGATATAAAATCGGCATTTCTAAATCGCTATCTTGAAGAAGAGGTCTATGTTGAGCAACCAATGGGGTACGTGATTAAAGGACACAAAGATAAAGCTTTGAGATTAAGAAGAGCGTTGTATGGATTAAAGCAAGCACCAAGAGCATGGAATAGTCGCATCGACAAATACTTCCAAGACAATGAGTTTGCTCGTTGTTTCAATGAATATGCTTTTTATGTCAAAGTATGTGATAATGGAGATATTTGGATTGTTTGTCTCTATGCGGATGATCTTATATTCACTATGAACAATCCAAGTTTGTTTGAAGAGTTCAAAAAGGCCATGGCGCTTGAGTTCAAGATGACTGATATCGGGCCCATGTCATACTACTTAGGCCTAGGAAGTAAAACAATTGGAAGAAGGCATATTTATTTCTGAAGAAAACTATGCAAAGGAAGTTTTGAAGAAATTTAATATGTTTGATTGTAATCTAGTGAACACACTAATGGAGAGCGGATTGAAGTTGTCAAAGTTTGAAGATGGACAAAAGGAAGACCCTTCTTTTTTCAAAAGCCTCGTTGTAAGCCTATGATACTTAACATGTACAAGATCTGACATTCTATATGCGGTTGGAGTAGTGAGTCGTTTCATAGAAGCTCCTACTACTACACATATGAAAGTCACTAAGAGGATACTTTGCTACCTTAAAGATACGCTTGATAATGGACTATTTTACTCTTCTTCTAATGATTTTAAATTTTTTGGATTTTATGATAGCGGCTTTGCGGGAGATATTGATAATAGAAAGAGTACTAGTGGCTTTAAATTTTTCATGGGAGACTGTGCTTTTTCATGGAGCTCAAAAAAGCAACCTAGTGTTACACTTTCAACATGTGAGTCAGAGTATGTAGCAGCAACGTCTTGCACTTGTCAAGCCATTTGGCTAAGGAGATTATTGGAGAAATTTCATATACCACATAAGGAAGCTACTGATATTTATATAGACAACAAGTCGACACAATCACTTGCAAATAATCTAGTGTTTCATGATCGTAGCAAGCACATAGACCCAAGGTACTATTTCATTAAAATACATTGCCAAGAAAGAAGTTGAGCTTAAATATGTGAAGACTCAAGATCAAGTTGCAGATATTTTTACAAAGCCGTTAAAATTTGAAGACTTTCAAAGGCTAAGAGCAAGACTTGGAATGAAAAAGAAAATTTCAAATTAAGGGGAGCAATGTTATTACTAATTTGAAATTAGATAATTCTAGAACCATGTAGAATTTCCATGTAAGAATTTAGAATTGTTTTAATTATAGAAAATTGTGGGAAGCTCCTAGAAGTCGGTATTAATTAGGAAACTCCTAGAAATGTGTTTAGAGTTTTCTATTTGTACCTATAAATACCTACTTGTACTTGACATTAAGCATCAAGCAAATTGAGAGTTTTCTATTAAAAATACCTCCATTCTCTAACAGTGTTGCCACACCACAGCAAAATGGAATGGTTTAACTAAGGCATCAACATATTTTGAACATTAGTAGAGCACTCCAAATTGCCAAAACAATATTGGTCTTACTTAATGCTCTAATTAGGTTCTTTATGGAAAGTACCCTGATCTTAGTAAATTGAGAGTCTTTCGATGCTTGTCCTATGCATCCACCTTGCTTCATAACAGACTTAAATTTGAACCAAGGGTTGCAAATGTGTCTATTTAGGATATCAGCATAGATTGAAGATTTATGCATTGCTTGATGTTCATAATAAATAGAGCTAACGTTTCTGATTTGGTTTTCCCTTCACACACTGACACAATTCATTCAACTTCTAGAATCTATGTGTATGACTATAATGATGACTCAAATGGACAAGTGTATGACTATAATGATGACTCAAATGGACAAGACATTTCCAGCCATAACCCAACTCTTGTGTCTAAGGCTATTTCCGACTTCAGACACAAAAGACACAATTCCTTTACCAAAACATGGTCATGATCTTGTCCACAATCAGAATTCTTTTGGCATTTACGTTTGGCATCTTTACCAACTTGATGGGAATAATGTTTTCTTACATGGGAACCTCCATGAGGCTGTGTATGAAGCCACCACCTGTCGTGTTTCCTTCTAAAGATGGGATTGAAGTTGCTCTATCTCCCAAGGGTATATCTTTGTGCTAGTGCAAATATTGCTTGGAATTGTTAACATACTCTGGGGTTATAACCATTAAGCCTGCCTCAACACCTCTCGATCCAATTGTCCAGTTGAATCATGACTCATGGTTTGTTTATGTTAATGTGATAGCTTATTGACACTTTGTTGGTAGGCTCTTATGGCTTACTACCACACGTCCAAATTGTTTTTTTGCTAACCAACAGTTAAGCCAATTTATGGCTTCTCCATTTGAGGCTCATTACAAGGTTGGCTTATGAGTTTTAAGGTACTTCAAGTGGTCCAGGACATGGTCTCTTCTTCCCATGAAAATCTACTCTTCAAGTGTTGGGTTTCATTGATGTGAACCAGGGTGGCTGCATTGGTTCACTTCTCGCTGCATATTAGGCTATTGTATCTTCATTGGGCACTAATTTGTCTCTTGAAAATGTAAGAAACAACAATCTTTCTCACTCTCCTCTGTTGAAGCTGAGTATCGGGCGAGTTTGCTCCCTATATCTTTGCAAGCTCGAGTGGCTGGTGTATTCACCAAGGGTAGATATGGTGGATTTTGCCACCCTAATTAATGGAGAAAATGATACTTCCAGCAAGTACTTACCTTGTGTTATGTTAGCTTATTGCAACTCATACATTTAGCTTACAATTAGATAGTTAATTAGCTTTTTGTTTTAAACTTCTTGGTAGTTATTATGTTAGTACACTTAGCTGACTATATAAGTTCAGTTTGTAACTAGATCAATTCGTTCAATGAGAAAGCACAATGTGCTCTAAAACCACTTTTTAATTTGTATGGCCCAACAAATAGGAACAACAGTTTCATACAAAACCAGAAGGCTTATTATGTCTGTGGCTCTTAACTTTGCACTAAAAGTATACAATTTCCTTCTCTGGCAACCGTAGAGTAGATTTTCAAATTATTGACGTGTAATGTCCATAATATTAATTGAGTTACACAATTGAAAAAAATAATTAATATTACATTAAAAACTTAAAATGACATTCATTTTGAGATAATTTATTTTGTTAAAGTGATCACATTTATTGAAAAACTTAAGGAGTAATTATTTTTATTCATATACCTTTTTCCTTATAAATAAAACCTTCTTGTAAAAAGTAAATTATTCCTTTTTATAAAGCCCTTTAAAATTACATGGTACATGATTACTTTTTCACAAGAATACCTCTATTTAAAAGAAAATAATTATAAAATCATTTATCTCTTTCTCTTAATAATTAATTGTTAATTTTAGAAAACGATCGTACATCACATTTAATATATATATATATTTTTAAATTGTGAATTAATCTAATGATTCTTATGCATAGGTACGAAAGTAGTATATCTTATCAGTCGCATATATAGATACTACACTAGAATGAAATTTTAAAAAGAAGTTTGCATTTATATAGAGCAATTATTATATCAGCTGTTACCTTAAGCAATACTTATTGATATTTGAAACCACAGAGTCGTTAAGCATCCACCCAATAATGCGGCAGTGAAATGAAACCTTTTTCAAAGCAAAATGAACGTAGCAAAAATGAGATTCCTTCTAAGATATGTGATGAGCTCTAACGTAGACGAAAGAGTGAAAAACTAATTGCAGCAGTTCTGGGGTGTAATACAAAGCCAATTATAGGAATGGGAAGATAGGTAGAGTTTACATTAAAACTTAGCAACATTCATTAATTGATACATGCTTCATGTATTTATACAACTAGTGTGAGACATGTGTCATGAAAGATATCGATACCTCAAGCAAAGAATAATAATCCCTCGCAAACACAAACGTTAATAGAAGCATGGTGAAAAAGTAACAATTGATAATGGTTACGTAATAAGTAAAGAATATAATAATAATCCTTCACCAACCTTATGAAAACAAGCATCAAGTCAGGATGAAGTTAAGGGCGGGGGAAGTTTGCAAACTTCAAGCATCATGGAGAAGTAGGTTTTAGGGGTACATCTCCTAGTCTATTAATCCATCCTAGTTGGTAAGGTGTGGGTCAAGTCTAACTCTAATGTGAAGAAAAACGAAGACATAAATAGAATACAAGACAAAATTTCAGGTTGAAGTAGGGATTCTTTGGTTGGGTTGACATTTGAAATACTCAAGTTGTCTTAAAAATTATAGAGAATACGAAATATTAAAAAAATATTCATTAATTTTATATTTTCGCTTATAAATAAATTCACAGTCATTATCTTTAAAAAATAATAATTTTATTATACTGATTTATAAAGACTCACACTTATAATCTCGTACATAAATATCTACTTCCTACGCCACTTTATGTTATTCAACTGAATTATTTTTTTTTCACAAAAAAATGTGCATGTATTATGTGATTAACTTTTTAGTCGTATGAGATTTTAACATCCCAGCGCAGATCTTGACAGAAGTAGGACGTAGAAGGTGAATGAGTAGCTCAGGTTGTTAATAGGCATAGCGCCAAATTCCTTATAAATAAATAAATTAACTCAAATTTACATTGCTTCATGGAAATTAATTAACTCTTATCATTGCTTCATTTCATCACAACTGTTCTATTACTGTGAACTCTCTCAGCTTGTTTGATATGCTTCTCAATCTTAGTCTGAGAATGTGTGTTTCAAATCATCTAATTAAAGTTAGTTAAACTTTAGTAGTTGTTATAACTACCTTTGGCCAAGTTAGTTATAATAGGTGGTTAGTTAATTTGCTTTTGTATACTATAAATAAAGTTGTAATATAGTTGCAGCAATATGGTAAATTGCAGCAGTAAAAGCTAGAAACTAAGAGAGGTATATGCAATTCATGATTCATAGAAAATCAGAGAGAGAAGATTAAAGAGAGAGAAAAAAGATTGAGAGAAAGGCTAGTATTGTTGGCTCATAAACAGTAATAGATACTACGAGATCAATCTTGAGAAGACTTTAATCTTGTAAAGTTCAATCATTAATAGTGGATTAATCTTGCTTGCTTGTCCGTGACGTAGGTCTCGTCAATTGAGACCGAACGTAAATTCTTGGTGTTATTATCCCCTTATCCTTCTTTATTTTTGTTTACATTTGATTGCGAAAACTATTTCATCTAAACTGCAGAAAACCAAGAACATTATTCGTTTTCTAGTTTTCTGGTTTTTGTTCTGTTAAGAGCGTTCTCCGTTTTCAGCAGAAAACGAAGAAAGTTCTCTGTTTTCGTTTTTTCTCTGCAATTGTTTGTTTTTTTTTGTTTTGTTGGTTAATCATTGTTGCAGATCCCAATGTTGTTTTAACAATTGGCACCATTTGTGGAAAAGGGAGCAACAATGGTTGGAAACACAAAATTCGACATTGAAAAATTCAATGGATCAAATGATTTTGGTCTATGGAAGATAAAGATGCATGTTGTTCTGGTACAACAAGGCTTCACTATGCCAAAAATGACATTTAACAGCGCCCCTTTTACAACGCTTGCTAAATACAAGCGCTGTTGTAAATATATTTTAAAAATAACGGAGCCTTTTATAGCGCTTTTTTGACAAGTGTTGTAAAACAAGCGCTGTTGTAGGGTCATATAACGTTTGCGCATAATGTTATAAGGGTTTTACAGCGCTTTTCACAAAAGCGCTATAAATATATGCGCTTTCAAATAATTGAACTGCCTATTACAGCACTTTTTTCACTAGCGCTGTAAAATACATGCGCTTTCATTGAATTTAACTACTTATTACAGCGCTTTTAGTACAAGCGTTGTAAAATACATCTTTCAAATAATTATATACGTTGGGAACCCTCATATCCTCTACATCTTTCAAATAATTAAATACATGTGCTTTGTTCTACTCTGGGAACCCTCATATCCTCTACGTACTGTGCGGTCATCTACGTTGTCTCAGGTATTTTTTAATTTGTTTTTGTCAAAAAATCTTTAGTTTTTTAATAATTGAAACCTAAAAATTGTTATATATATATATTAAATCTCTTCTACTAGTCAAAAACTCATACCACATGATCTGTTCTGTTTTGAAATTGTTAGTTGATATTGGTTTCTTTTTGAAACTTCTTGATATGTTTTGAAAGCTTATTATTTTTGTAACTGCATTTATATAGGTCGTATAATATGGATAGGAAATGGATGTCTACCAATCGATTATCAAAAGAGTATGAAATTGGAGTGAATGAGTTTGTTGAGTTTGCAGTGAAGAATGCAAAAGATCCACATGTAGTAGTTTGTCCTTGTTTAAAATTTTGTTTTGGAAAACGTGTTAAAGAAGATGAATTAGAAGGACATCTAGTATGTAATGGAATTGATCAAAGCTACACATGTTGGATAAGACATGGTGAGAAAAAAAAAAGGAAACATTAATTTTGAGAATAGTTCGACATATGCTTCAATTGACTTCGATACAGATACATATGAGCCGGACCGAGTTGATGAGATCGCAAAAGCAGTTGAAGAAGATCTTCGAGATTTTCCTAAAATGTTTGAAAGTTTGTTAAGTGATGTAGAGAAAGAATTATATAATGGTTGTACTAAATTCACAAGACTGTCGACGATATTAAAGTTGTACAACTTAAAAGTGAGTAATGGATGGTCTGATAAAAGCTTTACAAAATTATTAACACTCATAAAAGATATGTTGTCAGATGATAATGAACTTCCCAATCGAACCTACGAGGCTAAACGGATTTTGTGTTCTATTGGCATGAGTTACGAAAGGATTCATGCGTGTCCTAACGATTGCATTTTATTTCGAAATGAATATGAACTACTTAAGGCATGTCCGAAATGCAATGTCTCTCGATATAAGAAGAAAGAATCTACTCCGGAAAAAGTCGTGTGGTATTTTCCTATAATACCAAGATTTAGGCGCATGTATCGCAGTGAAGAAGATTCAAAATACTTGACATGGCATGCAGATGAAAGAATTAGAGATGGAATGTTTCGACACCCTACAGATTCCCCATAATGGGCAAAAATTGATCACGAGTATCCTGAATTCGGGATAGAGTCAAGAAATCTAAGACTTGCACTTTCTACTGATGGAATGAATCCACATGGTCTTCAAAGCATCTCACATAGCACGTGGCTTGTGATTGTGGAAATATATTACCTACCTCCATGGTTATGTATGAAGCGTAAGTTTATGATGTTGTCTCTGTTAATTTTTGGACCCAAACAACCGGGGAGTGATATTGACGTATACTTGAGTCCTTTAATCGAAGATTTAAAATGTATGTGGGAGACAGGTGTGGAAGTTTGTGATGGGTATAAGAAAGAATGTTTCAATTTGAGGGCTATGTTGTTCGGCACAATTAATGATTTTCCAGCATATGGTAATTTATCAGGATATAGCATTAAAGGTCAGTATGCATGTCCTATATGTGAAGAGAGTACAAATTGAATGCGGTTGAAACATTGTAAGAAGAATGTGTTTCTTGGACATCGTAGATTTTTACCTTATAGTCATCAGTATCGTGGGTGGAGAAATGCATTCAATGGAAAATCAAAGGAAGGTAAAGCTCCTTTAGCACCGACTGGATATCAAATACTTGAAAAGGTACAAGGTTTGACCAATAAATTTGGCAAACCTTTTGCGGGAGAGCTGGTCAAAACTGGGTGGAAGAAAAAGTCAATTTTCTTTGAATTGCCATATTGGAAGTCATTGTATATAAGACATTTCCTCGATTTGATGCATATTGAAAAAAATGTATTTAATAGTGTTATTGGTACGTTACTCCATGTTCTAGGAAAGTCTAAAGATGACATCAACGAAAGATTGGACTTGGTCGATATGGGAATAAGAAATGAATTGGCTCCCGTAAAGAAAGGAAATCGCACATATCTACCTCCAGCCGCTCATACTCTATCTAGAAAGGAAAAAATTGTTTTGTGTAAATTTCTACACGAAGTTAAAGTTCCAGAAGGATACTCTTCAAACATTAAAAATTTGGTTTGTAAGAAAGACCTCAAGTTAAAAGGTTTGAAGACCCATGATTGTCATATTCTAATGGAGCATTTGCTACCAATAGGTATACGTTCCATTTTACCTGAAAAAGTTCGACTAGCCTTAACTAGATTATGTTTCTTCTTCAGGAAAATTTGTAGTAAAGTGATCGACCCTCAGAAATTACCGACATTGCAGAGGGAAATTATTGTTACTTTGTATGAGCTTGAAATGTGTTTCCCACCATCATTTTTTGATATAATGGTTCACCTTATTGTTTATCTGGTTAAGGAGACACAACTTTGTGGGTCAACTTATATAAGATGGATGTATCCGATAGAACGATATATGAAAATATTAAAAGGGTACGTAAAAAGTAGAAGTCGACTAGAAGGTTGTATTGTTGAACGATACATTGTTGAAGATGCTGCTGAATTTTGTACTGAATATCTGTCCAATGTTGAATCCATAGGGCTTCCCATGTCTCGTCATTCGAGAAGAATATCAGGAGAAGGGATAATTGGAAGGAGACTACTGACTATATCAAGGACAAAATGGGAGCAGACACAATTGTATGTTCTGCACAATGATGATGAGGTTCAACCATATGTTACAATACACATGGATCAGTTATCTCGTTTGAACATGAATAGGAATCAAAATTGGATAACTCGATAGCACAATCGAATTTTATAACATGGTTAAAAAATCACATAAAGTCAAAATTTGATATAGACCCCGGATCAATTTCACAGAGATTGAGGTGGCTAGCAAATGGTCCAAGCTTACATGTCTTTTCTTACAATGGTTATGTTATTAACGGCTACACATTTTATACCAAAGAACAAGATGATCAGACCACTATACAAAATAGTGGAGTCACTCTCGTAGCTGAGGCGATGCATGTCTCAAGTGCAAAAGACAAAAACCCAATATATGCAAATCTATCATGTTTTGGGGTTATCGAGCGCATATGGGGGTTAGACTACACAATGTTTCGTGTTCCCATATTTGGTTGCAAGTGGATCGATAATAAAAATGGTGTTCGAATTGATGAGTCAGGAGTCTTTCTTGTCGATTTTAATCGGGTGGGATACAAAGACGAACCTTTTATTTTAGCGTTGCAAGCTCAACAAGTGTTTTATGTCACTGATCCTTCTGATGATAAATGGTATGTTGTCCTATCGACCAATAAAATAAGTGATGATAACAATAATGATGAAGATGTTGGTAACGATCTTTTATTTGCAACATCACAACAACCACATGAAATTGATTCAACTGATGATAGTTTATATCTTAGAGATGATCATGATGAGGGAATTTGGATTAATCCATCGTTTCGTATTGTAAATGGACAAACAAATGTGAATCCCACCAGGAAAAGAAGAAGGGCATCTTAATGTACATGTTTAATTGTTTTATATAAGCCATGCATGTAATCTGAATTATTGTGATAAATATGCATATACTCTGAATTAGTGATAAATATGCATGTAATTTGAATTGAGTGTTTTATACTAATATGGCAGAATAGCAACAGGTTTTATATCAGAAGCTTTTGGAATCAAACCATACATACCAGCATATTTGGATCCTAGTTATAACATCTCACAGTTTGCTACTGGTGTCTCTTTTGCTTCTGCTGCTACTGGTTATGATAATGCCACTTATATAATGTAAATTAAGTGCCATCAAAAGGAACATATTGCATAATCGATTGGCACATCGACTTTAACTAAATATCTGAGTTACTGGGACAAGTCAAGTCGATTGGCAAATCGATTGGAATAAATGTCTGAGTTACAGGGAGACAATATTGAACCCAAATAAACCAAACACAAAAATAACACACTGAGGCCTTTTACAGCGCTTATTTTAAAAAGCGGTGTAAAAAACCCTTTTAAAAATAAAATAAAGAGACATTTTACAGCGCTTATTTAAAAAAGCGTTGTAAAAGGCTTTTAAAAAAAACATTCATATAACATAATAAAACAAGGAGGTCTATTACAGTGCTTGTTCAAATAAGTGCTGTAAAAGACCCTTTTAAAAATAAAATAAAGAGACCTTTTACAATGCTTATTTGAACAAGCGCTGTAAAAAGGCTTTAAAAAAACATTATATAACATAATAAAACAATGAGGTCTTTTAGAGCGCTTATTGGGATAAGCGCTGTAAAAGAGCCTTTTAAAAAATTAAATAAGGATGCCTTTTACAGCGCTTTTCAAACAAGCGCTGTAAAAGGCTTAGGCCTTTTAGAAGCCTTTTAGAGCGCTTTTTGAAAAAGCGCTGTAAAAGGGTTATAAAAAAGCGCTGTAAAAGGGTTTTATATATAACAGTAACCGCTTCAGTTTCCTCTTCATTACGTAAACTTCACTATCATCTCAACCTTCATCGTTCTTCTCTTCTTTTGCAAACCCTATAATCCCGTCCATTACGAACCTTATTTCCACGATCATCTCCTTCATTTCGAACCTTATTTCCATCCAAGATCATCTCTCCCATTGCACACAATATATTTTCATTGAAATACGTAACCCTCATTATGTATTTCTTCAAACCATATTTTGTGAACCATATTTCTGTGAACTTTCTGCGAACCCTCTTTTCTTCGCATTTCATCTTTCTTCGAACCCTCATTATTCAGGTATTGAAGTTATTAATTTTTTGTAATCATTAAAATGCATGTTGAGCTTGTTTACGATATACTGATACATGTTGCACTTGTTTATAATAATGCTTGATGCATGTTGAGCTTGTTGATGTTATACTAAACTGCATGTTGAACTTGTTGTAGTTAAATGGATACAAACAAAGATTTAGAATGTCAAAATGAAGAAATTGGCACCACTAAGATTTATGAAAATGAAGTCAAGCGTGGTGCAACTATAATGCAAAAAGTGATTAAAGCAACGTGCAATGGCACCAAGTTTGAGGTTATACTATACTATACTCTATTTGCTGTGTATTTATTTATCTTTTTTTAATAGCATGTACTTACTATATGAGTTTATTAGGTTGGCTGGAATGAGAGTGGTCAGCCAATTGACCCCAACAGCTCTATGTTTGTAAGCTATATTGCGGCTGTTGTTCGTCAAAATATCCCAATTACGATTGACGATTGGAGAGATAAGGCGTTGAAGGATGCCAAAGATATAATATGCAATGACGTTCAAGTAAATTTTTTGATCCACTCTTTTGTCATTTATAATTTTTTTCATTAAAATACTTTTACTTATAATTTTTTTCATTGTAGACGACTTTTGTTCTTGATGAGGGACGAAAGAGTTATGTTTTGAGAATTGCTGGGAAGATCCATCGGGGATTTAGATCTCATCTCTCAAATTTCTATCTAAAAGATAGAGAAGAAAACATAAATGCTAAAGCTCCAAAAATATATCAACATTATATATCAAACGATGAATGGAGTGCATTTATTTCCAAACGTTCTGACCCCGCGTTTGTCATAAGTGATTAATTTATTAGCATTTGTGTTTTATTATTCATATTCGTAGCGTATCTTAAATTTTTACACAATTGCTATTTTTTTTATATAGAATATTAGTAAGGCAAATCGCGAACTGGCAAGCAATCCAACACACCCATACAAAAAATCACGTATGGGATATGCACGCCTTGATCAACAACTTGTAAGTAATTAAACATCACTTATATATAATGAAGTAATTTGTATTATAAACTATAGTGTGTAACTAATTTGTATTATTTTGTTTATGATCTTAACAAATAGCGAAAAGACACCCAAGCCGATCAACCCTTGGGTCGTCATATATTAGGGAAAGAAGCGCGTGTTAATAAAGACGGAGTGGTTGATAATGAAAATGTCAAAAAAGTAGTAGAACTTTGTGTAAGTATATTATCACTTTAATATTTTTTAATATTGTATATATCACTTGAATACTTTTTAATATTGTATTTTAAAAATGCTATTGAACTTATCTTTTTAATGTTACATGTTTTTTAGGAGATTATCGAACAAAGTTCTGAAAATCAGGAGGGCAACAAGGATACTTGCAGGGACATTCTTGGTAAAGTGTTTAATGTCCCTAAGTATTCTGGTCAGGTTAGGGGGAATGGATTTGGCGTAACTCCTAAAAGCTTTTTTCCTCAAGAGAAGCGCCAAAAATCTTCCAACGAGGAAATATTAGAGAAGCTAAGAATACTTACAGAGCAAGTGGCACAATTGGTGAATACGAACAAAGACAAGCAACTCCCGGATCAGCTCCAACATGAAATACAAATGGAGAGTGAAACCGCGAGTTGCAACGTCGATCTAAAAAGTATTCCCGATGTAATTAATTACTTACTTGCTTATGTAATTACTTATGTATTAAACAAACTTATATATTAACCGTACTTATGTTTTAACTATTGATATAGGGTGTTGTAACACCCTAAATTTGATAATAAACTATTTTATTAATTAAATAGGATTTTAAATAATTAATTTGATTTTAAAATTATTTTAGAATATATATTGATAAATTTTGTGAGTAATTTTCGTTATAGGGATGTTTTCTATGATGTGCTGGTTTGATAGATATTATATTTAATGAGCAATATAAATAATAAATATTTTAATTTATTATTTTATATATTTTTATAAAAATAAAAGTATTGTAGTGTAATATTTTAAAGAACAAGATTTTATATGATTTTAAGTGTATATGTGAGTTGGTAATTGATATGATATTTTCTTATATATTTGACTAATGTTAAGTTTGTACATATTTATATTTTAATCATTTTTAAGTATCTCTTATTTTAATTATTTTTAAATATATCTTGTTTTAATTATTTATCCTATAAATAATTATATTGAGATCGTAGTAATATTG
>JBBPBS010001102.1:11700755-11769274 GCA_037974835.1 Cicer judaicum | reverse complement strand
AACTATTTTCTATTTTTAGTTATTTTTTTATAAACAATTATCTTGATATAGAATTGATATTGTGTTTGATTTCGTTTATTTTTAAATACTTGTTATGGTATTGTGATTTTATATATATTTATTATGATTTAGTAATTAATATAAAATATTGATGTTATATTTATTTATTTTATAATTTTGACTATTTTCTAATAGGATGGTATTATTATAATGTGAGTATTTTGAGAAATAAGTATAATTGTAGAGATTATTTTGAATGTGAGAGTTTTGATTATTAGTAATATGTTTCTTTTTTATATTGATTATTTTAATTACTCTTATTTATGAAATATTAGTAATGTTTGGAAAACTAAATGGTGTTTGGAGGAATATTAAAAAGGAGATTAAATAATTATTAGTTTTATTTTAACAAAATAAAAATAATAATAGTAAAATATAAATAAAGACACCAATGGGGTTGACTCTATGAACCCTGATTGTTAATAATATAAAACAAACAAAAGAAGGGAAGGGAGTTGGAAGAGCAGCCGTAGAACCAAAGAGTAAACACAACAACAACCTATAGTTTGACACTGGAGAGCCATAACTGTCCCAGAAAAGTTTCTCTGTTTTCGTCTAAATTTCAAAATCCTTATTTTGCACCGTTCTTCTTCACCGTAAGTCCGATTTGAGTGAAACCAACGCCAAAACGACCGTGTGAAAAGTGGCAATATTATCCACTGATTGGGTTTCTGATTTATGGTAATTTTCCTTGACCGAATTTCGAATTTAGTTTTTAGAGTATCTTCTCATAATTTATTTTTAACGTTTACCCATAAACTATCGAGTTAGATCGATTGAAGGACAAAGAGTTAATGAACAAAGGTTGTTTGCTCGTGGAATCGTATTCGTGTGTGAAAGCTTCAAAATAAAGTAAGGGGTGAGAGAGCGTTTGAATTCATGAGTATAATATATTGTGAGATGAACGGAAAAACCGTATTTCCCAACGATTCATCCAGGGCTTGCTACGTACGGCAGTAGCCCTTTGAGAGATAAATTGATTAATTTGAAATATGAGAATTGTGAGATTAAAATGTGAAATAGAAATTTTTATAAGGTGTTGATTGATTTAATTTTCGATACTTGTGTGGTAGTTGATATTTGTTATTATTGTGATGTTGGATATTGAATGAAATTATGTGTACATGTTTGCTTAGATGAAATTATGTGACGTGATGGTAAAATATGGATGCATGGTTTGATATATGCTTACGTGATGATAATGATGATTTTTGATTGATGATTGTGATGTTATAAATTGTGATAAGTTCATGTGATGATGTTTGATTGATGATAGCGATGCTATAAATTTGTGAGGAATTTATGTGATGATGATGATGTATGATTAATGATAGTGATATTCTAAACTGTGATGAGAATAGTGAATTAAACTCCATAGTTGATGAAATAATAGTGATTTCAATTTGTGTTTGAGATGACGGTTTTAATGGAGTATCATAAACCAACAAGGGGAGAAAATAAATATTGTGAATTTGTGAAGTGGAGATTATTTTGTCATCATATAGGTAGGGCCTGACAAGCCTAGTGATTCTGGGGAAGTACAACTGAATGAGCCTGATCGTGGCGGTCTGCTATCGAGCCTTAAGGCAAGATTGTTAGACCTTGGAGGTATTCCGGTGGGGAATTCCTAGGTGACTTGGAGGTAGCACTCCAAATGTCGGGAGCTACCATGCAACACACGTTTACCTCGACTGTCACGTATATGTGTCTCGGGTTGAATTGAGGGGATCTATGAGGACATGGCCAATTTGAATTGTCCGTCCACCGGGATGGTGGCATAGTATCATGGCCTCCTAACCAAGTACTTCATAGTTAGAATGGTACCACATTGTGAAGTAGAGTCTAAGCTCATGCATAGCATTGCATTTCCTTGTGATTGTTTTGTGGTGATTGATGTGTTTCAAAGGTAATATTAATTAGATGATTTGATGCATATTATAATGAGATGATTATTTTACTTGAGTGACTTTGATGTTATAGTATGATACTATTTAATTAAATATTTTGATATATCGTAAAGTGATTATGATACGGTTCTATTATGATTGTTTGTGTGTTCTCCTTACTCATATTATACTATTAACATGATTTCAAAACTCACCTCCTTCGATGTTTGTGTTTGACTGGCTGGATCCCGTGCATGACAATTAGAACAATCACTCCGAAATAAAGACTATGCTCAACACGTAAGTAATATTCATTTATTTCTTACACACACACACACACACACACACAGATATATATATATATATAATGTGTTTGTTCATGCTATAATAATCACATTTATTCATTCGATAGTGCTTTAAAAGTTTTTCGAGCTCAAAGAGGTGCTATAATGTCGAAGCAAAAGTCTAATAACATTACATGGATCCCAATAAAGTGCCCTTGTCAAACAAACAACATCGATTGTGGGTACTAAGTATTGAGATTCATGAAGGAGATTGTTGACAAGAATAAAACTATTATCCAGAAACAGTACGGTATTTTCATTATATGATTTTCATATATAAATTATCTATATATTTGATACTAACTTAATATAATATGTTCAACTTTTATATTACAGTACTTTGACAATTCCAATCCATCATATTCTGAGAAAGATCTAATGGAATTAAAGGAAGAATGGTGTGAGTATGTGCTTGAAATGAAAATTATTTGATTTTCTGGGAAATAGCATGATGTTGGGCAAGGGATCTGAATATTATATGGTAGCTAGTGCATATTCAGTATATTTTTTTAGTTATTATATATATATGATCATAGGACAATATATGAACATGCATATGAATATGTAGTTAATTAGGTTGTAAATTAGGTTATATATATGTATCTGAATGTAGTTAATTAGGTTGTAAATTACAGTGTTACAGGGTTATATATATATGTATCTGATTGTGTGAACTGCTTATTGTAAATTACAGTGTTACAAGGTTATATATATGTATCTGGTTGTGTTGTGTAGTGTGAACTGGTTGTGTTGTGTGAACTGATTCTGGTTGTGTTGTGTGAACTGGATCAAAATCATTTTGGATAAAAAGATAAAAGACAACGCTTTTTGAAAAAAATGCCATAAAAAGCTAAAAAGCGCTTTTCAAAAATTTAAATTACAACGTTTTAAAAAAAAAAATACACATTTTACAGCGCTTTTTTGAAAAAGCGCTGTAAAATGTGCATTGGGTGGACATTTTACAGCGCTTTTTATAGAAAGCGCTGTAAAAGGCACACCAAATATATGAATTATGGGTCTGCATTTTACAGCGCTTTTAAAAAAAAACGTTGTAAAAGGCACACCCAGTATACGAATTTTATATGCACATTTTACAGCGCTTGTTGAAATAAGCGTTGTAAAATGTGCATAATAATGCATATTATGTGCGCCTTTTACAACGCTTTTTTAAAAAAGTGATGTGAAATGTGCATAACAAGGGCGCATTATATTTACATGATTTATAGCGCTTTTTTAAAAGCGTTGTTGTATCTTTTACAGCGCTCGATTCCACAGCGCTTTTTTTTTTTATTGAAAAAGCGCTGTAAATATATTAAAAAAAGCGATGTAAAAGGCTATTTTGGGTGTAGTGCTTGATAAATGCGTTGAAGGGTGAATTGGCTCTTCTTGCAACAATGATTAGACGAAAAAAGGAAAAACTAATTGAAAAAGCAAAGAGCACAATCATCCATGTGTCTTGAAGACAAAGCTTTGAGGGAGGTTGCAAGGGAACCAACTACAACAGCGTTATGGCTTAAACTTGAATATCTCTACATGACTAAGTCAATTTCAAATAGACTCTTCTTGAAACAGTAATTGTTCTCTTTTAAAATGGATGAAGAGAAACCAATCACTATTAAAACAATAATTGGGATCTGCAACTTAGATTAACCAACAAAACAGAAAACAAAACAATTGCAGAGAAAAAATGAAAACGGAGAATGTTTAGAAAACCAAAAAAAACAAAAAACCAGAAAACGGAGACTGATTATCGTTCTCCGTTTTCTGCAGTTTTGTATAAAATAGTTTTTCTTTATGCAATTTTCTAAAACTAGTTTTCTCTATCAATGCAAACGAAAATAAAGAAGGATAATGGAAGAATAACACCAAGAATTTACGTGTTCGGTCTCAATTGATGAGACCTACGTCACGGGCATGCAAGCAAGATTAATCCACTATGAATGATTGAATGTTACAAGATTAAAGCCTTTTCAAGATTGATCTCCTAGTATCTATCACTGTTTATGAACCAGCAATACTAGCCTTTCTCTCAATCTTTCTTTTCTCCCTCTAATCTTCTCTCAATGATTTTCTATGAATCATGAATTGCATATGCCTCACTTAGTTTTTTCACTCTTGCTATTACAACAATACCCACATTGCTATTACCACTATAACTCTTAACACCTTATCTTCTCACATAGCTGCTACCATATTACAGTTTTATTTATAGTATACAAGAGCAAACTAACTAACCACCTATTATAACTAACTTGGCCAAAGGTAGTTATAACAACCACTAAAGTTTAACAACCTTTAGTTAGATGATTTGAGGACACATTCATAGTTACAATGCAACTTGCTGATTTTAACAAGATTCTTGATGATTTAGAAAATTTAGAAGTAAAGCTAGATGATGAAGACAAAGCTCTGATCTTGCTTAGAGCCTTGCCAAGTTCAGATGAACATTTCAAGGATGCTTTAATGTTTGGAAGAGAACAAACAATTACACTTGAAGAAGTGCATGCCTTCATTCGGACAAAGGAAAGCTATAAAAGAATTGACTTTAAGAATGTAATCATGCTGAAAGTCTGAATGTGACTAGAGGAAGAATTAAAAGGAAATGATCAAATAGAAATAAGCATAGGTCCAATTCAAGATCAAAATTTGTCTTGTGATGTTCTTGAAGAGCAAAGGCTATGAATGAATTATTCTAATATTGAGTCAAGTTGGAGAATTGTGGAGATATGTCTCAAATAGATTATTTTATGTAAAACATAAAGCTGGTACAATGGTAGCAAGGACAGTAATGAAGTTATTATGATATTAAGTGATGGTGGAGAATTGTGAATGTGTGCCTTAAATCATCTAACTAAAGTTGGTTAACTTTAGTGGTTGTTATAACTACCTTTGGCCAAATTAGTTATAATAGGTGGTTAGTTAGTTTGCTTTTGTATACTATAAATAAAGCTGTAATATAGTTGCAGCAGTGTGGTAAATTGTAGCAATAAAAGCTAAAAGATTATAGGGAGAAAAGAAAGATTGAGAGAAAAACTAATATTGTTGGTTCATAAAAAATGATAGATATTAGAAAGTGGATTAATCTTACTTGCTTACCTATGACATAGATCTTGTCAATTGAGACCGAACACGTAATTTATATAGTCCAATTCAGAATAACTGAAATAGTTAAGTTCGGACCTTAAAAATCACTTTTCTAAAATTTGTTTTTTTTATATCTATTTTAGTTTAATTCTGGATCAGTTTTTCACTAAATTTTATAAATCCATTTTTCATCAGATTTTTAAAAATTGAGTTTTAGAAATAAAATTAAAACCAAAGTAAAGTAAGACTTAGCAAGTGCTATTATTGTTGAAATCCAAATTGGGATGCAGATAATTAGTATTCGATATATTTGCTACTTTTGCAAATTAATCATTCACCAATGCAGGTGGTCAAATATTACAAAATATCTATCAAGAAGAGCAGATAATGAGATAAAGAGTTACTAAAGGACTATGTTAAAATAATATTGGGATCTGCAATAAAGATTAGCTAACAAAACAGAAAAACAAACAATTGTAGAGAAAAAACAAAAGTAGAGAACATTCTTGACAGAACAAAAACTAGAAAACTAGAAAATAGAGAACATTTTTGGTTTTCTGCAGTTTTGATAAAACAATTTTCTCAATCAATGTAAACGAAAATAAAGAAGGATAAGGAAAGAATAACACCAAGAATTTACGTGTTCGGTCTCAATTGATTCAAAGTTATGTTGTTATATATTCTTGTTTTAAATCTTATGTTTTTGTTAGGTTTTCGTTATCGTGAACCAACCATAAATTTAATAAATCTAAATAATATAAAATCTTGATTAGTTTGTTAGCTAATTGTTATATTCATTCTCATGGAGATAGTAATCTTATAAACTATTACTTGACAAATATGTAGAGTTGCAAATTTTACACAACAAAATAATTTTCAAAAACAAAACAAAACCATTTATATAGTTCAATTATGTTCAATATTTGGGCCATGAATGTCCTTACTCACCCGAGATGAACTCAACAAGCGAGTAGGGAAAGGAGCAAACAATCAAACATGTGTGCATTGTTTTAACGTAACTAAATCTATTTATCACTTATTTTTCCATTGTCCATTCGCAATTTTTGGATGGTAGTGTTGGATCTTTTGTTGGGGGTATGTTGCAAATCTTGAACAAGAAGAAGATGAAATTGATGATGATGAAGGTTGCACAAATAAATTCCAAAGCATGTGTATCACACTAAGCTTTGAGTTCGATTCGCCAGCACCAATCTATATATATTGGATGCAAACAGGTTAACCAATGAATCCCCTTCATGATGCTTTGGAATCCTTGAAATGAATTTCAGATTCATATCAAGTCTATCGATCAATGATAGTTTACAAAATAAAGTTCCTTCATTTACTCTCGTGCACTAGAGAAAAAAAGAAATGACTCATAAATGTTTTTGACAGAATCTTGACTCATGTAACATGAATTTTGTCTTGTTTATCCTGTGTTCTTTCTGCCTATAAAGTATCACTATTTATAGAGATGTTCATACCAATTAGTGAAAGAAAACAACTCTTGAACAAGATTATATTAAATCCAAATATTGCAACCCCTTGAATTAAATCCAAACATTGCAACCCCTTGACCAAGTGATACAATAAGTTATTTAATTTTGCTACATTAATATATATTTTGGAAATTTCTCTCACAATCCCCCACCATTTTCAAAATATATCTAAGTCTGTTATTCCATAAATCTCATGGTTTTAGATAAATGTATCTTATGATTTGAACTATTACTTAGTAAATTATATTTTCACTCATCCCCGAATTAATTGGTAGACAAGCTTTGAACCAACTACTCATTAGAACAAGTGTACGTAACTCACAAATGAAATCTCGGTACCATTGATTGAAATATAAAGATGACACATTTGATAAGGTCATGTGTCTCATATCCTTCCATGAGAATTTAAAATTCAATGCCTTGAACTCCATGAAGCGACCCACTTCATTTTCATATAAGTGAACTATATTAGAAATGCACCCATAATTATACATTCTAGAAAATATATGTTATATGTCCATTAAGAGGAGACTTCATCCTACCACTTTTATTTTATGGTCCAAGTACTTTTACCCTTTGGAATGTATCTATTATCAAGTACTTCAATCACTCTATAATAGTGTACTTTCATCATTGAATTCAAGACTTAATGTTACTCAAGTGTGAGTTGATCATTCCACCATTGGTGATTATTTAAATATGAGTTTGTATCACATCCCTAATGATGTTTTCAACACCATGTTCTTTTTCAAACCTTTCGTCAAAGGATCTATAAGATTCTTTTCAATTCTTACAAACACTATTAATATCACTCCATTAAATCCTTTACATAACTATGCATTAAACCAATATGTATTGATTTTCTATTATGTTCTTGGCTATATGCTTTAGATAGTGTGTATTGACTATCACAATGTATGGATATTGGTGCCATTGACTTTGGCCAAATTGGTATGTCATACAACAAAATTCTTAGCCATTCAGCCTCTTTACTACCTATAACTAGAACCACACATTCTGCAGTCATGGTGGTGTCAGCAATGCAAGTTTGTTTCTTTGAACCCCAAAAAACTGCACATCCACCAAGGTTAAAGATCCACCAAATTGTGGAAGCGTGATCCTCAACATGATTTATTCAACATGCATTTGTATATCCTTCCAAAATTGAAGGATATCCACTATAGATTAAACTATAGTTAATTGTTCCTTTTAAATATTTTAATACTTCATTAATAACATGTCAATGTTCTTTACTTGAATTGCTTGTATATCGACTTAATCTTCCAACAACATATGTTATATCAGGTCTGATACAAGTCGCCACTTACATCAAGCATCCAATTACATTTATGTTCTTGATAGTGTTAATCAACTATGACCAAACCATAACCCTTTTGCCATTTAATCTCTTCACGTTGTATCGCATACAATTAATAAATATTTTAATTATCACATACAAAAACTTTTATGTCATTCTATCTTTTACTATATTTAATAAGTATCTCAATTTAAAATTATAATTCTATTTTCAATATATAATACATTGAATACATTAAATATATATTGCCACAAACTAATAAAACATGATCATAAAAATTTCTCATAATCAAATATTATAAGGTGAGTGCAAACATATAATTCATGTACTCCTTAGCAAATAAGAATATATTTTATTTTTATTAAAGATATCATATCTTCATAGTAATATTATAACTAATATATACAACATAAATTATGTTTATTAATTCAAGTTTCATATCTATGGTAAATCCAAATAAGTATCAAAATAGAAAATAAACATTGAATAAAATCATTAAGATTTTCAATTACTTTCTTCCATCAACATTGGTCAACTTACAATAATTTTAAAATATAAAGATAAATACACACACATATATATATATATATATATGTTATGAAAAAGGATAAATATTCTACACAAATAAAGAAAACAAGACTTTCATTGATAATGATAGAATCATAACCCAATATAAAACAACACAATTCTTCATCAAACTTATAATTGTATATCTTCCAAATGTATATTTTCAAAAAAATTTGAATCCAAAAGAAAAAAGTTTGAATCTTTAAAAATAACTCTATCATTTTTTGAATCATGTTGATCATAGAAAACTATAATATTAAATTTATCCATGTAATAGGAAAACTTAAAACTAACAATCATGCATCAAAATAAATTTAAATACAAATTTTGTAAACTATCATAATCACATAGAATGAACATTCAAACTTATATCATGTTTTCATATATTAGAAATACATGTATATAATTGTGTACCTTTCATTGTAGTCATAAATATGTGATTGTTCATCTTCTTTAAAGAAGCATCAATTGTTTAAAAATAAATTCAAACCAAAATCGAACCTCAATATTGTTGGATCTTTTGTTGTGGGTATGCTGTAAATCTTGAACAAGAAGATGATAAAATTGATGATAATGAAGGTTGCACAAATAAATTCCAAAGCGTGTGTATCACACTAAACTTTAGGTTCGATTCGCCCCACCAATCTATATATATTGGATGCAAACGGGTTCACTGGTGAATCCCCTTCATGATACTTTGGAATCTTTTAAGTGAATTGAACATTCACATCAAGCCGATCAATCAATGATAGTTTACAAAATAAATTTCCTTCATTTACTCTCGTGCACTAGATAAAAGAAGAAATGATTCTTAAATATTTTTGACAGAATCTTGACTCATGTAACATGATTTTTATCTTGTTTACCTTATGTTTTTTATGCCTCTAAAGTATCTCTATTTATAGAGATGTTCATAACAATTGATTAAAGAAAACAACTCTTGAGAAAGATTGTAACCTTTGGTAACTTAAAAGATGCATCGGTTTGAATTAAATCCAAACATTGAAACTACTTAACCAATTGATACATTAAGTTATTTAATTTTACTACATTAATATAGATATTAGAAAATTCCAAATATATTTTGGTATTTTCTCTCACAAGAAAAGTTTCCTTTTGGTTGTAAATTGCAAACGTAAACAACAGTGAGCTAGAATTTCACTTGTTACTTCATAGAAGATTGTTAAAGGGGCGGATTCACAGCTGTTGGAAGAGATTATTTCGAGCTCCTACATGTTCGTGTAATTTGACTTTCAAGAAACAAAATTTTATTCTTTAGGTGTAAGTTAATTATATCACATCCTTAATCTACTAAGTTCACATTTTCAACTTCGCATAATTTTCTTATTACTTGTGGAAATCAAACTCTCCTCTTAAACATATAAATACTAAAAAAATATTAATTTTAAATTAAAATACAATTAAATTTCTACTTTGAAATACATTAGAGCATCTCCAACTAGAGGTAAAATGAGTTCGTTAGCCAACATGTAATTACTTAACTTCTAGTTTTTTGTAGGTTCACCGTTGGAGTTGTGCCAAAGTGTCATAACAGTACTGTCAAGAAGGAAATGTGCTTCATAACAGTTAATTTTTATTAATTTATTAATAATAATAAATTTATCAATTTTTTATTAATTTAAACTTCTTTTTAATTTATTAAATAATAATAATTTTGTAACCATTAGCTTTTTTTAATTAATATACCACCGTTAGTCTTTTTTTTCTTTAATTACGATCGTTAGCTTATTAATAGGAACAATTTGTTACTCATACTTTTTCCTCACAATTTTTGTTACAGAATTTTAAATTAAAATTTTATTTTAATTTTAAATTAAAATTTTATTTTAATTTTAAATTAAAATAATGTATAATAATATTAATTAGAATATTTAATTTAATATTTTAAATTATAATAAAATTAAATACAAATTAAATATTAATGTATAAATTAAAATAATAAAATATAATATAATTTTTTAAAAGTTAAACTATAAAAAATAAATAAGTTGATTTAGGGTGATGCGACTTAGTTAAACTTAAAAAATTCCTTATTTTTCATTCCTTATTCTGTTTGCTGTAACTATTGTTCATTGTAACTATTGTTCATAATAAACAACACTACTCTTTTGTGAAAGTAAAAGTAAGTTATAGACAAGTTAGTTAACAAGTTACTTTATCTGTTTTTACTTTAGTTCAAGTACCTATTTATATAGGATTGTTTAGATAGGCACGTAAGCAGATAATTTTCTTTTGTAATCTTTTTCATATCCTGTTCAAGGCAATTTAGTAAGAAATTCAGCAAAATTCCTTATTCATGATATAATAAACTTCAATACGGTATCAGCAGTGATATAGTTTTTTTCTTTCTTTTCTCTTCTTCTTCACATCCTGGAGGATCCCCACAACAACAACAATGCCAATACCTTCTTCATCTCCAATTCAGGTAATCCTGGTCGTTCTTGTTACTCATTCCCTTACAGCGGAAATTATGGTTCTTGGCATCGTGCCATGGTGATGGGGCTAATTGGTCGCTACTAATTAGGTTTTGCAAACAGTTCCATCGCGTATAATCTGCCGAAGACGATCCCCAATTTCTCGTATGGAGATGCAACAGTAGCATTGTGGCCTCTTGGATCCTTAATTGTGTTTCAAAAGAAATTCAAGATTCTGAAATCTACTCAAACTCTGCTTCTGAGATTTGGGTTGACCTTCACATGTGATTTCATCAAAACAACGAGTTTCAAATTTTTCAATTAAAAAAAGATCTCCTTTCTTGCACTCAAGGTTCTTCATCTGTTAGCAACTATTTCACCAAATTCAAAGCTCTTTGGGAGGATTTTGGTGAATTTAGTTCCATTCATTCTTGTCATTGTGGCAGTGTTCAACCTTTTGATCGATTATTTGCATCACGAGTACGTCATTTCCTTCCTCATGGGCCTTAGTGATGACTTCAGCCATGTTTGTGGTCAGATTTTGTTGAGTGATCCTATTCCTCCTCGTAACCGTGTTCTTGCCCTTGTAACTCAAGACAAGAAACAAAGACAAGTTGGGGATTCTCAACCTCCTTTTTGAAACTGCAATGGCCTATATTGTCCAAACCAAGAATCCAAAGTCCAAATGAAAAAAAAAGGATCGTGCTTTATGTTGGCCTATCTTCAAATTAGTAATGTTCTTTATATTCCTACTTTCATGGTCAACATTTTGTTTGTTAGTTCTTGGTCTAAGGACTACAACTACATTCTTACTTTTCATACTGATCATTTTTTGACTTAGGAGCAAACACACCGGAGGATGATGGGAAAGGGTGATATGAAGCTATGCTTATATCTCTATGCCACTACTTATCCAAAGGCTATTGTTGATACAACAAATCAATGTGATCATGTTGATACATCTTTACTTTCTTATGTTTTTCCTAATGTTTCTGATTCTGTTGACAATCTTAAATTCCAGTTATGGCATTCTCATTTGGGACATGTATATGATGTTGTTTTAAAACTTGTTAGCAATAAAATGAATTTTAGAATTGCTCCAAATTATTCTTCTTATTCATGTCATGTTTTTCATTTGGCTAAATTTCATAGATTATCCATTTGGCTAAATACCTTGGAATTCTGTAATAAAAAAAATTGAAAGAAAATGAGCTAGATGAAGGAATCACAATTTGTCTATGGGTGGTCGCCTTATTCTCATTATAGTTGTCATGTATGCGTTGTCGTTTTATTTTATTTCTTTCTTCAAGGCTCCATTGGATATTATCTCTAAAAATTAATCTCTTTTAAAAATAAAATTATGTGTGTTCAATGTGGCATTTTAAGGTAAATGGTGTTAGAGGCTTAAAACATATATAGGTAGGAAAGATATTAAGGTTTTTTCTTGTAAGTGTAGTTGTTCAAATGGGGTAGTGAGAGGTGGTACTTTTTGAGATTTGTCATGGAGGAAAGAAATTGGTGTCTAAAGGTTGTACGTGGGGTATTCAAGAATAGTGGTTCTCGAACAATATAGTAAGAAGAGAAGGTAATGGTGGAAATAGTTTGTTTTGGTTTGATTTGTGATTTGAAGGTATTACGAAGCAGGTTTAGTCGATTGTTTAAGGTTGTGTGTAATATTTTTATAACAATGAAGAATATGTCTAGATTGGAATGAAAAGTTGGGGGTGATGGATATCAGTGGTGATGTAGTCTTTTTTAGTGGGAAAAGAATTTGGTGGAAAAGTGTACTTTGTTATTCGTTAATGTTCTTTTGTAGGATCAAGTTGACGATGTGTGGCAATGGAAATTTGCTCTTTGTGGTGTGTACCATGTGAAATATGTTTATCATGGATTGATGCAAAACTCTATTGTAGATCGTTCTTAATTTGGTGATATTATTTGGAATAAAATTGTGTTGCTAAAGGTGTTTCTCTTAGCTTGAAGGTTTTTGCACAATTAATTACCCACAAAAGATAAATTATTGAAATGAGGCATTTTGGATAGCTTTTCCAACTTGTGTGTGGGTAGGTGTGGACTTGAAGAAACTGCTCAACATCTATTTTGTTATAGTCCATTTTATGGTTCAATTTGGCAAGACATTTTTACCTGGTTGAACATTAAAGGTCCTTTATCTAATGTCGTTTTACATCACACTCAACAATTTGGTGGGGTAGATGTGTTTCGTATAAAGGGTCAACATTTTTTTTAATCTTCATTGATTAGCGTGCATTTAGGATGTATGAAAAATGAGAAATCATATTATATTCAAACCGATAGATGGTAACACTGTTGAGACGACAACGTGTTAAACTACTCTGCGGGTGTTGGCTTAGTAATAAATGAAATGGTTTCAAGTATGACTTTAATCAATAGTGGTTTTATTCAATTCCCTGCTTAATGTAAATATTGTGGTTTGTTTTTGGATTGTTTTTTGTGTGTACGAGGGAGTTTGTTCTTTTGACTTCGTATGTTTTGTTTTTTTGTTCAGTTTTGTTAGCTCTTTTATCTTTGTTTATTCTTATTCTTCGCACTAACTTGTGCTTAGAATTCTATTATATTTATTTATCGTTTGATTGTTTAAAAACATAGTTTTTTTTGGTTCATATAAATAAAATTATTTATGTATATTTTTATGATTCAAATGATCTAAGTTTAAATATTTGTTTCGTCTCAGTAAATTCGCACCTTTTGTATTGTAGTCCTTGTAAGTTTTTTTGTTTCAATTTTAACCTTGTAAGTTCAATTATGTTTTAAAATCATCAATGTTGTTACGTGACAGTGTGATGAATTAGGTTTTGTCCCTCATTATGTGGCAAACGAAAAACTTAATAGTGTTATGTTTTAGTCCCTCCTTCGGAAATTAGAAATTAGGTTTTGTGAATTTAGGGTTAGCGTTATCACACATTGCTCTCCTCCTTTCTCTATTTCTCCTTGTTAATCCTCACCATCACCAAATCTCCATCATTGCATCACCATTGATGGAAAAAAGGTTGCGAAGGAGAAATTGAAGGTATGAATTCAATACCCTTTTTTTCCCGTCATTTTCTATTTTTGGTTGTGCGAAGGGTGTGTGGGGAAGCCTTTTATTTTTTGTTTATCTTTGTGTGTAAAGTATGATTCCCTTTCAAATGACATTTTATAGCGCGTCATTTATAGCGCTTATTAAATACAAGCGTTGTTGTATGATATTTTAAAAATAACGGAGGATACAACATTGCTTTTTTGACAAGCACTGTAAACAAAGCGCTATAAAAGACTTGCGCTTTCACATAATTAAAGGACCTATTAGAGCGCTTTTTGGAAAAGCGCTGTAAAAGGCTTTTAAAAAAAAAGGTCTTTTACAGTGCTTTTTGACAAGCGCTGTAAAAAAGGCGCTGTAAAAGACTTGCGCTTTCACATAATTAAATGACCTATTAGAGCGCTTTTTAGAAAAGCGCTGTAAAAGGCTTATAAAAAAAAAAAAAAGGTCTTTTACAGCGCTTTTTTGACAAACACTGTAAAAGACTTGCGCTTTCACATAATTAAAAGATCTATTATAGCACTTTTTGAAAAAGCGCTGTAAAAGGCTTTTAAAAAAAATAAGAAGGTCTTTTACAACGTTTTTTTGACAAGCGTTGTAAAAGACTTGCGTTTTCACATAATTAAAGGACCTATTAGAGTGTTTTTTGGAAAAGCGCTGTAAAAGGCTTTTAAAAAAAAATAAGAAGGTCTTTTATGCTGCTGTTTTTACAAGCGTTGTAAAAGACTTGCGCTTTCACATAATTAAAGGACCTATTAGAGTGCTTTTTGGAAAAACGCTGTAAAAGGCTTTTAAAAAAAATAAGAAGGTCTTTTACAACACTTTTTTGACAAGCGCTGCAAAAAAAACGCTGTAAAAGAGTTGCGTTTTCACATACTTAAATGACCTATTATAGCGCTTTTTGGAAAAGCGCTGTAAAAAGCATTTAAAAAAAAAAAAGAAGGTCTTTTACAACGCTTTTTTGACAAGCGCCGTAAAAAAAGCGCTGTAATAGGATTTTATATATAACAGTAAATCTCTTCAGTTTCCTCTTTATTACATGAACTTCACTACGCTTTAGTGTCCTTCTCTTCTTCATTATCCTTCTTATTGCGAACCCTACTGTCCCTACAAACAATATTGTTAGTCATATCCATTGCAAATCATCTTCATATTTGTTACTATCCCTAAGAACATTATTACGTACTCTTCTCATTGCGAATCCTACTCTGTCCTACGAACCATTCGTATTTCTGCGCATTCTCGCCGTTCCTTCTTAAACGAAACCATAACTCTATGAACCCTACATATTTCTTCGCACTCTTCAGGTATTGTATTCATTTATTTCTTACATATATATAATGTATTTGTTAATGCTAATAATCACATTTATTTGATAGTGCTTTACAAGTTTTTCGAGCTCAAATGGGTGCTACAGTGTCGAAGCAAAAATCAAATAAATCACATGGATTCCAATAAAGGTTTGAAATATATGTCTTTAAAATTTCATAAACAATGAATGCACAAATATTTATTGACTTATATGTTTTATTTTATAGTGCTCTCGTCAAACTAACAACATGGACTGCGGATACTGTATATTGCGATTTATGAAGGAGATTGTTGATATAATCCCAGAAAGAGATTTAATTGAAATAAAGAAATGTACCTATTATAACGTTTTTTTAAAAAAGCGTTGTAAAACTAATACAACAAGCAGCGCATTTTTAGAAGAGATTTACAACGTTTTTTTTTATTTTAAAGAGCGCTGTTGTATTTTTTTACAGCGCAGGATACTACAGTGCTTAATTTTTTGAAAAAGCGCTGTAAATGACTTAAAAAAAACGCTGTAAAATACCATTTTTCGCGTAGTGATAGTTGAGTTTTTTTTAAAAAACGCCATGATGAAGATGGTGATGGTTGTGATAAAATCATACATTTAGTTGTTTTGGATGCATTTAGATTCAAGGTATATACTTGTTGTTGTAATGGTTTCTCTGTTTGAATTCGTCATCCTCTAATTTATTGGTCCATGTGATTGAAAGTTATTTATTGAATTTTATATCCTTTATCATGTACTTGTTGTTGTGTGCACTTGATGTTATTATGACTCATTAGTTTGAATTTACTAATATTTGATTTAATTGACCATGTTTTTATGAGAGTAATTTCTTGTATTTCCTATCATTTACTATAAACTTGCAGCTGTAAAGTTAACTAATAAATCTGTATGTTTCTCTATTACATTTTTGTATGGTTGTGTTATTCTAATTTTAATTAAACTAACACAATTTAATTGCTAACTATTGTTTATAGATGACAGGAATAGGTAAAGGCAAGAAAAGAGGTCAAGATAGAGGAATAGTTAACACTCATCCACATATCCCATCTTCCTAAACTAAAACAACATCACTCAGGTCTCAACCATTACAAAAGATCTTATAGTTGCCCCATCTATTCATCCCTAAACTAGGCAAACACCACTCACATCTCAACCATTATAACAAACCACTACACCTGCCCTTTCTACTCATCCCCAAACTAGACCGGCACTCTTACTCATACCTCAATCATTACGAAAAACCACTACACTTACCTTGTTAACTCATCCCAATATAAACTAAAACCACTCACATCTCAAACATTACAAAACCCTTAATCTGCTCATCACCGAACTAGACAAACACCACCCATAGATCAATCATTACAAAAATAACATACATTTGTCCCATCTCATTCTCATTCCCAAACTATGCAAGCATCAACCATATCTTAACCACTACAAAAAACTTAACATATGCCCTATCTCATTCTCATTCTCATTCCTAAACTTATCAAGCACCAACATTTGTCTCATGTCATATTCTCATTCCCAAACTAAGAAAGCACCAACCATATCACAACCATTACAAAAAAATATACATATGTCCCATCTCATACTCATTCTCAAACTAGGAAAACACCAACATTTGTCCCATCTCATTCTCATTTCCAAATTGGGCAGCACCAATCATATCTCAACCTTTTCATACTACAATATCATCTTTTCATCTCCAATCTACCCCTATGTATGCCCCATCTCCATATTCTTAAAATGAGGCATATCTAGATATGCAAGATCCTTCCTTCGATAATGGTTCACAAGCAGATCCACAAACTGAAATATCATCCTTAACACCAGAGAACCTCAAGTGGGGGTCAAGGGAAGTAGAAGAAAGGATTTGGATAATTGATAAATGGAAATAAGTAACTTTTGTTTTATATTAGAATTATATATATATATGTGTGTGTATATTTTGGAGTGATGTATATGAAGTTAGACATAAAGCTTGGTTTGAGAACTTTAAGGTATTATGTGCCATATATTTATTGTATGAAAATATTCCCTATAGTATTTTTTAATTTGTTGGTTGCATGTTGAATTTTGATAAAATAATTATGTCTAGTTTTCTTCATTTTGTGCTTGGTTGTGAATTTTGTGATTGAAATTATGTTTGTATAAGTTTGATTATGCAATAAATTTTAATTTTGCATTAACAAGTTTATGTTTCATGCAATAGTGTTTGTATCTATATGTAACTTGATTATTCAATTAAAATAGTGTGTATCTCTTACCCTTTGCTATATTCATTGTTAAGTCCTCTCTTTAGGTAACTATGGAGTATGATTATAGTGTACTGTGTACAAAATTCATTTACTAAACTCAATGTGGAAAGGATAATTTTGTGTCAAGATTCAATGGTTTCTTCACTAATTCATCAATAAATTAAGTCAATCATGTGACACTATTTTATGTTGTCAAGTGTCAATTGACATTCATTTGTTTCTCTTGGATATTTTTTATAAGTTTTATAAGATTTAATCATTATCAATTGAGCCTCAACAAAAGAATCATGAACAAGAAATGATTAAAATAAAAGATGGAACCCTAGGAGCAAATATTTGAGAGTTGTGTTCCTAATTATAATCAGAAAGCTTCAATTCAACTCGATCGGAGGAGTGAGTGATTAATGGAAACAACGAGATGGAGGGTGATGGAAACAACAAGATATGAGAGATGAGATGGATGATATAACTTAGAATAATTTAGTTAATGTTTTTTTGTTAAATCAAATATTGTCTTTTTATATTTTGGATAAGTTAAGTTTGATTTTATGTAGTGGTACACTTTTGTTAGTGTTTTTATTTATGAAAGAATGAAATGTACCTTTATGTTAGCATTGATTGAGAAGTGATTATGTGATATGCTAGAGTTATATATAGTCAACAAAAAGACCCAAATTAACAATAATAATATAATGGAGATAAATTTTCGAGATAGAAAAATAAAAAATGTAAATATCAGAGATAAAATAGTATATGCTAGAGACGAATTTTAGAGACATATTTATTTCATATAGATACCGAAATAACTGTCTCTAAACAAGACGAATTTATCGATCACATGAACGACAGAATTATTTTGACAAAAACATACATATTTCGTCCTCAATTAGATACGAACACAAAAATCTATCTCCAATAACTTAGCAACTCAAATTTTAAAAACATAACAAATTTTGTAGTTAATTTTGTCTCTAACTTATGTAGAAATAGAAAATTTCGTATTTTAGAGACGAATTTAATTTGAGTTTTTTTTAGTAGTGATGCTTTAGAATTTGACATGGTCTACTTTTACTTTTTTTTCCTTCAAAATAATTAATAAATATGCTCATATACTAGTTCAATGTAGTTTCTCTACTTCTTTTGAAGTTATTGTTGCTCTTTATTTACATTTTCTTTTAATTTACGATATTAGGGATTCTACAAAAGAAAAAAATTGACCAAACATGTATGTTTTATTAATAATAACACAAGTCTAAAAATCAAATGAATATGATTATGTTTTGTGTAATATTATAGTACTTTTTGACTTTTTTTTTTCTCTTAATGGCGTGATAATGTTATTTTTAGACAAAGAGATCATTGATAATTTATGTTATACTTTTTTAGGTTAAATAAGTTTTATATTGTTGATAAAATTTCAATTTTTTATTGTTTTTAGTTTGCACCTGTGAACAAATTGTATTTTTTTAGTCTTTATGAAATTATTCAGTAATCAGTTTTAGTTCACGGTGGAATGTAACATATTTAATTATGCATCAATTTTTAAATTCATAAATGATTTTTTGTAAGCAATATTTAGAATATTATACAAAAAAATTTCAATAAAATTTATAATTTTTTAAATGACTTAAACTCAAGATAAATGTAACATAAATATGAATTTATCAATTGAATTTTAAGATAATATTTTATGAATAAATTTTTTATAATATTTTAAACATGTATGCAAATAAGTCATTCAAAAATATATGTTGAAGATTCTATAAAGATTAAAATTTCGTGTGAAATAATTCTTTAATAATTTAAAAATGTAATTTTTTTACATGAATTAAAAATAAATCCTTAAAATTTTAGATGAACTAATGATATATTTAATTATTTTTTAAGTATCAATGACCGGTACAACTAAATGATCGATAAACAACACAAAAATTGTCAAAACAAAAAACACATTTTTGAAATCATATACATAACATATCAAGTTGATAATTTATGTTAATGTTTTTTTTTTAAATTATACGTAAAATATGAAGATGCCATTTTTATTAAAACTTAAAATTTTGTTATTTATCTCAATTTCACGTGAACTTATATAAATATAAATTATTTTATTTCAAACAAAGTTCTAATTAAAGTGAAATGCACTTATATTGTAGAATGAATAAATTAAAAATGATTATATCCGAAAATGATGAGCATTAAATAACCATAATAAATTTCAATCACGTGTAGTAACATTAAAATAAAGCAAGTTTAATTTTATAACAAATGTCAAATTTGTCACTTAAATAGAATGCTTAACAATTCAAAACTTACTATATAAGGGTTATAAAAGTAAAAACAAAATATGAAGAATAATTATGAGTGGTTAGTCATACATTGACTAGAAATGGAGGTTATATTGGATATATAAGGAGAATGACCTATAAACCTAATGTCTTTAAGTTTTGGGTTGAGATGTAGTGTCTAAGTCTCTTATTAATCATTGTTTAGCTCATTCCGAATGTCGGGCTCGCACTCCCGTACTCCCCAACAAGTGGTATCAAAAAAGACTCGGATGAATTGGATCATATATTATATATATATTATATATATAAAGAAAATGGCCAAACAAACAAAGAGTGACTAAAAAATTAATTAACTAAAAAATTAATTGGATCCTATAATTCTTATTTTCTATAGTAAAAACTAAAAGATCCTCATTAGTAACCATAAACCATTGAATATCAAGGTCTTTCTCTTTGAAACCTAATGCTTTTACTCTCAATTTTAAAACCTTTTTCATGAACTTGATTCATAATCTTTTAAAAATCATACATTGAAAACACATTCTCTCAATCTTACCAGACAAATGGATTAATTTGGATTTGAATCTTTAACATTATATAAAACATGTAAAAAGAGTATGATCTACCAAAATAACGATAACAATATTCTAAGATAAAATGTATGGTTTTGTTGTGAAATACTAGCATGTCAAATTTCATATTCCTATCACTAGGAAAGAAATAATTTTCCATTGTTTTCCACACAACATCTTTGTCATGGTAAACTTTGCATATGTAACAAGTTGGTAACCAATCCATTGTATTTTCCAAAAGAAAGACCTTGTAATCATCTAAGTAGTTATGAAAGCAACATTATATTTTAATCAACATAGTGATAGTTTCCTTGAAGTGACTTGGATGTAGGCATAAAAGACTATGACTTTTTGATTGGGTTGCAAATGAACAACTCAATTGGGTTATGATCATTTATGGTACAACAAAAAACTAAACCATTACTAGAAGCTAAGACACTAGCTGAATTTGATAAGAATTTTAAAACATTGTTAAGAATACATGAAGATTGTCTTTCTTTAGGTAAATAATATAACTCAACTATTTTTGTGTATGTTTGATTTATTTGTTCAAGTTGTATAAAGAAGTATGTATCATCCATTTTCAACATGATGAGAATGATCATAAAAAATAAAGCTAACATTTAAAAGGCAAGAGATAAAAGAGAGTGTGATTTTTTTTTTTTTTACTTAAAAGAATTGTGTGATTAAACTAGATGTTTTGCATGGGTATATATAATAAAAATATATATATGAAGCTTATCATAAAGTAATACAAATCTTATCATATTTTCTAAAATAAATAGAAATCTTATCATGTAATATTTTCTTAAAAAAATGTCACATAATATCTCAACAAATAATTTTCGATAATGAAAAAATCTTCTCTAACTAAGTTTGATTTTTCTTTTTCAAATTAAGTAATACCCTTTTTATAATTAATTAATGAGATTAAACTACTTTTGAGATCTCAAATAATTTACTGTGAATTTGAGAATTGTTTATGTAATTCTCGTAAATATATCTAATTATCAAATATTTGACATATCAACAACTAATGTCATGTCAAAGACTACTATATGTTCTTTTGTTTACTATATAAACTTTTTTTTAACAATAGAAATAATTTTAAAACATAATTAAACTTATAGAGTTTAAATTCAAAACAAAAATTTATAAAAATAAAAATAAAAATAAAAAGGACGAAACAAATATTTAAACCAATAATATGTATAATTTTCAAATGCAATTATTATTAATTCTTCTACTATAAAAAGTTCAATCACAATGTGTTATTGTTTAACAGTTACAACATCAATAATCAAGTAAATATTCAAATGATATATAAAGAGATATATGTACCTCATCAAATATATGATAATTAATACAATGACACTACATCCAATTCAACAACTCAACTACTGCCACATCAACTTCTCCAATTCTGAAACTTTAAAAAAATGGAAGGATCTAACTTCATAATTAACATTCGGTGCCCCAAAATTCTGTATATATTAAAATTGCATTTTAGTCAAATAATTAATATCCAATTTGGCTTTTAGTTTATTAAGTAAGAAAGATAAAATAAACGAACACATGAGACCTGACAAAAATTCATGAAAAATAAAATTAACAAAATTTAAAGAATGGAATACAATGTCTATTGCAATCAAAGTCTTATATATAAAATCAAGCGAAGTGACAAAGTCCACCTAGTGTAAGTGTAAGTTCTGTAAGAAAAACATAAGAAGCAACAAATATTAAAAGATTGACTTGGGATACTAACATAGTTATGATACCAAACTAATCAGGTGATATTTTTGCATTCTATTTTTCTTAAAAAATAAATAAATAAGAGTCAGCAAAATGCATTTAATTACAAAGATATAAAACATTCCCCATCTATTTTGAGAGGCTTCCAAAAGAACCAATTATAATAATTTTGAAGACATTAATAATCCCTAAAGAGTCACACTCAAGTTAAGTCTTTTTTCAACGAGAAATGTTATTTAAACACAATTTTAAATACAAATACAAACATAAATACTGTATACACATTTATACATATTTATATTATCTCTCTTCATTAATACATTCATATTACTCTCTCTTAATTGATTAACAATAAAATCAAATTAAACACCACAATGTCTCTCTTCTCTCTTTCTTTTCTCTCTCTTCTCTTTATTCCTTTTCATTTACATCCATCTTCTTTCTCTCTCATTCTCTTTTCTCTCTCTCTCTTTTTTTTTTTGATAAATCAGCTAATTTTTGTGTTGATCTAGATTTTGTTTTTCATTTGTATTTTTTAATCCATGTCTAAATATTAAGTTTCGTCATTGTTATTGTTATTGGTAGGTTTAATCATATTGTTTTAAGTCATTAACTAGGTTGATATCTTATTTGATTAGAATGCTCAAATTTTCAGTTCGAATTCATTAACCAAGTTGTTCACAATATTAACATGTTTCTTAAAACAATTAACCACATTTATTTTATTTGATTAGAATGACCAAATATTTTGTTCAAATGCAAGGAATTAACCATATTGTTTTAAGTCATTAACCAAGTTTATATCTTGTTTGACTATATTATCCAGGTTTTCAGTTCGAATTCATTAACTAAAGTGTTCACAACATTAACCATGTTTCTTAAAGCCATTAACCAAATTTATATTGTATGATTAGAATGACGTCCAAAGTTTATGTTCAAATTCATTAACCAAGTTGTGTAAGGAATTAACCATATTATTTTAAGTCATTAACCAAGTTTATATTTTGTTTGATTAGAATGTCCAAGTTACTTCATAAAAAATTTGATTAAAATAAGTAAATAAAAGGAAAAAGGAGGAATTATGAAAAAAAAGAAAGATGAATATATGAAGTTTATTTTTATAGAGGAAAAAAAAAGTAAAAGAAGATAGATAAAAAAGGGAAAAATAAAAAGAGGGAGAAATTAAAGAAAGAGAGAGATTGTGTGGAAAATAAAAAATGGGGAAATTAAATGAAGAGAGAGACTACGTGGGAGCCACATGAATTTGTGTTTGTATTTGTGTTTAAAATTGTGTTCAAATATCATTGCTCTTTTTCAACCTATATATATAGTTGTCATTACTAACTCAACAACAAAACAGTAGCATGATTAATAAAATCAACTAAACATTAATCAACAATTGAACTTCTATGATTCTTAAAAATACCACTTCAAGACATGGATCATGAGTGCTTTGTGTTTAAAATAATATAAGTAAAAATGAATCAAACAAAATTGATGTATTTAATCTTAATTTTAAACTAAATACATTAAATTTTATTGACAATATTTATATTTGAGGCTAAATTATATTCATGGTCCCTTAACTTGATTTCAGGTAACGTTTTAGTCATTTAACTGTTTTTTTTTCCGAGTTGGTCCTTTATTTTAATTTTAAGTGACAATTTGATATTTTATGTTTTAAAATTTCAACAATGTTATTCTTTTTAATACAAAAATTCAAAAAAAATCATCAAAATTTTCAACAAAAACCCATAAAATTAATAATTATCTTCAATATAATGTAAATTTTATTAAATTTATAACTCAAATATTCAAATACACTCGTATTTTTATCTCGAACAACATGAAATAAAAAATAAAAATATGAGTAAAGTAATATTTCATAACTTTTTGTATCATCTCCTGGTGTAAAGTACATGATAAGAACAACAGAGTCTAATATAATTATTAATTACTAGCAACATCATTACAATACCCAATCAATGTAAAACCAATGTAAAATAGTTTATTTACAATCTAACATTATTAAATAAACTTGTCTCTCACAATAACACGAATATAATATCCTGAGCAAGTCACACAATAACCTGAATTTTTATTTGCACACATAATTATATAATTGAAATCATGATTTTTTAATGGAATACCAAGTTTGGATAAAAGTAAGAAGCAATGCTAATGATGCAGCTAAGAAGGAAATTGTAGTCCCTGGTGTACGGAAATAAGTATTGTAAGCTTGAGCAAACCATGTTTTCCATTTATTTTTGCAATGCTCCTCAATTTGAAGCTTGGTGAGAGTATATTTATTACTATAGGCCACTGCAATTCTGTAAAAATTGATGTCAGACATTTTTGTTGGCAAATCATCACCTAATTCAAGGAACAACTTTGTCAAATCTTCGTCACCTCCAAGAAAGTTTAGAAGTACACCAGCTGTAATAAGTTCCTTTACACCATCTGCATTATTAACCAATGTATCAATGAAGGTTAAATACGAGCAACATTCATAGTTGTAAGGAACATCCGGAGACATCTCATATGCAATTAAGTTTCGTAAAAAATAGGGTGTGACATCATTGAACACAAAAACAGGGAGCCTTAGTTCTCCACTAAACCAATTAGACTTGAATGAAATGTTACTCCATCTCCATTCATCTTTCTTATTTGCTGTCACTCGAATTCCTACACTTTTTAGATCTCGTATGCTCTTATATGTACTCCAATGAAAATTTTGATCATCATCATCATATTCTTGGTTTTCTTTTGTATTATTTTTTCCCTTAGAATTGAGATTGATTTGCAAAGGTAGGTACATCGAGCGTAAAAACTCGAGTAAATAAAAGGGTTTATGATTTTCAAATTGAATAGTTGTCCGTCGATTACGTTTGCATGATCCCAAAGTATGATAATTTAGAAACAAAAAATGCAAGTTGATCTCCAAATCTTTGCATAGAATTTCAAGCAATTTGGTTGGAAGTTGGTTCTCCAACAACATAACATCTTTCCACATATACATCAATTGGTCAACCTTAAGGTTTAGTGCTTCTGGACTTTTGTTATCAACATTATCCATAAAATGTAGCAAAGCACATCCATCCACAAACAACATCCAATAAAAGCTATCGCCCTTGAAACCATCAACTACATCATCACTGAACATGTTTACCAATTCTTCTATATTATCTTCAATTCTTCGAAACAAAAATTTGTATGCTTGATTGTAATCTTGATTGATTGTTTTTGCAAATGAGTCAACAAATTTTGATACCCATAGAAGCTTATAATGATCTCCTTCCTTAGTACTTTCACTATTGTGATGGATGGGACCAAATGATATCATCTTTGGTGTACAATATTATAAAAGCTTTTATTTTGTCCCAAAAACTTAGGAACTCTTTGAATCTGAGGAATTGAAATAAGATTATTCTGATCAAACATTTGTTGTGCCTCCTTCAGTTGGGCAAGTCTTTCGTCCACATCAAACATTTGTTCTACCTGCTTCAGTTGGGCAAGTCTTTCCTTCTTATGATTTTCTGCCATTGGTTGTGCAATAGTGTGACTTTTTCAACTACATTTATAGCTCATGCACATAATTTTCTATTCTCTTTCTTCGAAATCATTTGAGATTGCAATGGCTACACATAATTTATGTTGGTTGTTATAAAAAATTTCTCCTGCAACCAAAATAAAGAAACTTAATATTCCATCTAGTCATTTTTATCAGCAACAAAAAACTACTTCACAATTATGACAAAATTTAATGAAGAGCAATTAGTTTTCTATATTTTTGGTAAAAATAGTAAGTCAAAATCGTGAATCAATAATAATTTCCCTCTGATCAGGAAAAATTGATTAAAATCATGAATAAGCTTTTGACTGAGACTCTGTTGATTTTTGAGAATAAGAAACTATTCTAGAGACACTTTGTAAATCTAAAGTCCAACCTACAAAGGATCGTAAAAATATAATTTATGAGATCTTTGATTCCATCTTATCTAATTTAGCAAACACATATCAACTACTATAGGATCATCGATATCCAGATATGCGTATTGTTGGTTCTTAGAGTGATGTAGTATTAGAGAAGAACAATGTTCAAAACGATTAAATCTCTTACGATTTGGAAGTCAATTCAAATGCTATGATGTTGAGTATGACATATCCAAAAATAATTGTTATTGACGATAATTTACATCTCATGATTGCTCACGACTTGGATATATTGTGGGATTTATTTAAAAATTATAGACATGTTAGCTAAACAAATCATAAAGATGACGAGAAGACAAGAAATATTAGTTTGTAGAATCACTTCGGTGAATAGCTTTTTAAGGAGCGGATTTCTAAGACAAGGAAAAAAATACGTAGAAGAACACTATAGTATATAATTTTTACTCAAGGGCTAAAAATCTGTATGATTTGAGAAACTTTTTTGACACTTTTTCATTTTTTTTCTTCTTTCCAAGGTTTGGTTTATATTGCTCTACTTGTTTCCTTTTTTAATAAATTTTTAGCTTAAAAAAAAAAAAGGACACTATGTTTATAATTGACCAAGAATATCCAAAATATAAAGAACGATCTTATTTTGGAATTCTTAAGGGTAATAATGATGAAGCAAATGTTAAATTGCGATTTCCAACGTTACACTTTTTTTGTTTTATGTCTATGCTACATCACAAATGAACCACATTTCGTGTATTTTCACGTAATATTAAAGTTCACAGCTTAACCATAATCGCAATTTAAAATCATATGAAAAAGGCTTAGAAGATAGTGAATTTTTTTCCAGTCAATATGAAAAGACTGTGCACAAAGATGGGTCCAAGGGAGGGCAGACTTGGACTCTTGCCCCCTCCCTATTCTTGTTCTATATAATATTGATCAATAAGCAATTATGTAATGGAACAAATGTACCGATGCTTCTGGTTGAATTTTGTACTAACTTTTTGACGTCTTTATACTAATTAGTATTATATATTACCATCAGTTTCATTTATTATTTTATTTTATTTTAATTTTCAAATAATACAAATAAGTAGTAGTTCCAATTAGAGAGAAAAAAATAATGTTTGTCTCAATAAGAATAATAATAACAATAATAATAATAATAATAAGTGCTAAAAAATATTGTTAAGAACGGTTGGTTTGTTTCTTTTTGTTAACATAAAAATAAATAAAAACATTGATTCAATTTTTTATTTTTATTCAGTTTTATTGTTATTTTATTTTATTAGTGTTTTTTTTATATTCAACGATGAGGTACAAAGGATAACAACAACAAAAATTGTTCTTTTTATCATTTTCAATTTTTAGACAATGCAATTTCGATAATTATTTAATATTAAAATAAATTTTAAAATTATTTGGCTCCCGTTAAATTTCTGGATATGTCCCTAAGAGTGAATTTGAATTACAAAACAATTAGTACCGGACAAGACAATAAATGATAGTACAAAATTGTACGGGATGACTTATTATATTCCATTGGAGTTGATGATGGTTGTATTGTACAATTCAATTAGTAGCAGGAGTGAATAATAGAGGGAAAGAGAGAGGTGGAAAAGAGAAGATTGTGAATAATAGTGTCAAAGAGAGGTTGGGCTCCTATAGGGGCAATATAAACCTATGCCTGATTGTAACTCTCTAGTTCTCTATAGTTGTGTGACAAAGAACGATATTAGGTGTTTCAAATTGATAGGATTAGATGAAAATTATCAAATTGTAGCATCATTGATGGAGCCTATGCCTCAAATCAATAGAGTATTTTCCATGATAATCCAACAGGAAAGAAAGGTTCAATATGGAACTTGTTCAATTGTTGATGATGAGTCAACTGCACTGGTGAATGCAACTAATGGCACAAGGTCCAATGGTCGAGGAAGAGGCTATGGAGGTACTCATGGCTGAGGATGAGGCAATGGAAAGGTATGCAACTGCTATTGAAAGATAGGTCGTACTTTGAAAGTATGCTACACAAGAAACATGGATATCCTCGATGTTTTGGTCTTGAAGATGGCAATTCATACGCAAATTACACTAATGATTAAAAAATTATAATTTTCACAATTATCTTTATTAATATTAATTGGATTACACAATTAATTTAAAAATAATAATTAATATTACATTAAAAACTTAAAATGACGCCCATTTTGAGATAATTTATTTTGTTAAAATAATCACATATATAATGAAAAACTTATGGAGTAATTATTTTTATTTATATACTACCTTTGATCTTATAAATAGGACCTTCTTGTAAAAAGTTAATTGTCCCTTTTTATAAGACCCTTTACAAATTACATGGTGCATGATTACTTTTTCACAAGAATACTTCTATTTAAAAGAAAATAATTATAAAATAATTTTTCTATTTCTCTTAATAATTAACCGATAATTTTAAAAAATGATCATACATCTTTAACACATGTAATGTGATTTTTTTTTTTTTTTAAAATGTGAATTAATCTAATGATATACATAGGGATGGAAGTAGTAATCTCATGAGTCACATACATGGGCAACACACTTAGAGCTGTCAATTTGACAAGCCCCCTAATTATTGGCCCCAACTCACATTTTGAATGGGTAAAAAAAATTAATAATTTAAAAGGTCCTCAAAAACAAGGCCCCCTAAAAATTTGTGGGCTTAGGAGGCCATAGGCCCACTTTTTTAAAAAAAGAATCGATTTTCTTTTTTGAAAAATAAAGTTTTTTAATTTTTTCTATAAATTTTTTCGATAAAAAATTTCTGACTTTTTTCGATAAAAAATTTCTGATTTTTTTTCGATAAAAAATGTCCGACTTTTATTGGATAAAAAATGTTCGATTTTTTTCGATAAAAAATTTCCCATTTTTTTCCATAAAAAATTTCTGATTTTTTTTTCGATAAAAAATTTTCATTTTTTTTTTAATAAATTTTTTTTCAAGAAAAAATCTTAAAATTAACAAAATAATTGGGCCTATGGGCCCCTAGAGCCTCCTCCCTTAGGCCTCATGAAATAATTGACCGAAATTAAGGGCTTTTAAAAAATTATTTTGATATGAAACCTAATAATAAAACAAAAAAAGAGGACTTTATAGTTGGTGGCTTTTTTGACGGCTCTAAGTACACTTGAATAAAATTTAAGAAATAAGTTTGCATATACATAGAGCAATTATTATAGCAGCTGTTACCTTTAGCAACACTTATTGATATTTGAAACCAAAGAGCCGTTAAGCATCCACCCAATATTGCAGCATGAGACTCCTTCTAAGATATGTGATGAGCTCTAAAGTAGACGAAAGAGTGAAAAATTAATTGCAGCAGTTTTGGGGTGATATACAAAGCCAATAATAGGATTTGGAAGATGGGTAGAGTTTACATTAAAACTTAGCAACATGTATTAATTGATACATGCTTCATGTATTTATACAACTAGTGTGAGACATGTGTCATGAGAGAGATGGATGCCTCGAGCAAAGAATAATAATACCTCACCAACAATAATAGAAGAATGGTGAAAAAGTAACAATTGATACTGGTTACGCATTATTAGAGAGGAATATAATAATAATCCTTCACCAGCCTTATCAAAACAGCATCAAGTGAAGATGACGTTAAGGGTGGGGAAAGTTTGCAAACTTCAGCATCATGGAGAAGTAGCACTACGCCAAAAATGTCATTTAATAGTGTTCTTTTTACAGCGTATACTAAATACAAGCGCTGTTGTAAATATATTTTAAAAATAACGGAGCCTATCACAGCATTTTTTTGACGAGCACTGTGAAAAAAGCGTTGTTGTAGGGTCATATAGCGTTTGCGCATAATGTTTATAAGGTTTTTACAGCGCTTGTAAAAAAACGCTGTAAACTGAAGTGCCCTCACGTATTGTTTTACATCGCTTTTTTCACAAGCGCTGTAAACGACATGCGCTTTCAAATAATTTAAGTACCTATTACAACACTTTTCTTCACAAGCGCTGTAAAAGACATGCGATTTCAAATAATTAAATTACCTATTATAGCGCTTTTTTTCACTAGCGCCGTAAAATCATTCACTTTAAATAAAAATCATTTACTTTTAAATAAATAAAAACAAATTTAAAACAAATTTACGAACCCTCATCACCTCTACTATGGGAACTCTCATATCCTCTACATACTGTGCGGCCATCTACGTTGTCTCAAGTATTTATTAATTTGTTTTTGTCAAAAAATCTTTAGTTTTTTTAATAATTGAAAACTAATAAATTGTTATATATTAAATCTTTTTTTTTGTTGAAATTTGTTGATCTGTACTGTTTTGAAATCTTTTCTGTTTTGAAATTGTTATTAGATATGTTGATATTGGTTTCTTTTTGAAATTTGTTGATCTGTTGAGTAGCTTATTATTTTTGTAACTGCATTTATATAGGTCATATAATATGGATCGGAAATGGATGTCTGCCAATCAATTGTCAACAGAGTATGAAAATGGAGTGAAAGAGTTTGTTCAGTTTGCAGTGAAAAATGCAAAAGATCCAAATAGAGTTGTTTGTCCTTGTTTAAAATGTTGTTTTGGAAAACGAGTTAGAGAAGATGAATTGGAAGGACATTTAGTATGTAATGAAATTGATCAAAGCTACACATGTTGGTTAAGACATGGTGAGAAAAAAAAGGAAACATTAATTTTGAGAATGGTTCGACATATGCTTCAACTAACTTCGATACAAATACATATGAGCCGGACCGAGTCGAGGAGATTGCAAAAGCAGTTGAATAAGATCTTCGAGATTGTCCTAAAATGTTTGAGAGTTTGTTGAGTGATGCAGAGAAACCATTATATAATGGTTGTACTAAATTCACAAGATTGTCGGCGATATTAAAGTTGTACAACTTAAAAGCTAGTAATGGATGGTCTGATAAAAGCTTCACAGAATTATTAACACTCTTAAAAGATATGTTTCCAGATGATAATGAACTTCCCAGTCGAACCTACGAGGCTAAACGGATTTTGTGCTCTATTAGCATGAGTTACAAAAGGATTCATGCATGTCCTAACAATTACATTTTATTTCCAAATGAATATGAATTACTTAAGGCGTGTCCGAAATGCAATGTCTCTCGATATAAGAAGAAAAAATCTATTCCAATAAAAGTCGTGTGGTATTTTCCTATAATACCAAGATTTAGGTATATGTATCGTAGTGAAGAAGATTCAAAATACTTGACATGGCATGCATATGAAAGAATTAGAGATGAAATGTTTTGACACCCTGCAGATTCCCCACAATGGGCAAAAATTGATCACGAGTATCCTGAATTCGGGATAGAGTTAAGAAATCTGAGACTTGCACTTTTTACTGATGGAATGAATACACATGGTCTTCAAAGCATCTCACACAGTATGTGGCCTGTGATTTTGTTGATTTATAACCTACCTCTATGGTTATGTATGAAGCGTAAGTTTATGATGTTGTCTCTGTTAATTTCCGGACCCAAACAATCGGGGAATGATATTGACGTATACTTGACTCCTTTAATTGAAGATTTAAAAATTATGTGGGAGACAAGTGTGGAAGTTTACGATGGGTATAAGAAAGAATGTTTCAATTTGAGGGCTATGTTGTTTGGCACAATTAATGATTTTCCAGTATGTGGTAATTTATCAGGATATAACATTAAAGATCAGTGTGCATGTTCTATATGTGAAGAGAGTACAAATTGGATGTAGTTGAAACATTGTAAGAAGAATGTGTTTCTTGGACATAGTAGATTTTTACCTTATAGTCATCAATATCGTGGATGGAGAAATGCATTCAATGAAAAAACAGAAGAAGTTAAAGCTCCTTTAGCACCGACTGGATATCAAATACTTGAAAAAGTACAAGGTTTGACCAATAAATTTGGCAAATCTTTTATTGGAAGTCATTGTATATAAGACATTTCCTCGATGTGATGCATATTGAAAAAAATGTATTTGATAGTGTTATTGGTAAGTTACTCAATGTTCAGGAAAGTCTAAAGATGGCATCAACGCAAGATTGGACTTGGTCAATATGGGAACAAGAAATGAATTGGGTCCCGTAAAGAAAGGAAATCGCACATATCTACCTCCATCCGCTCATACTGTATCTAGAAAGGAAAAAATTGTTTTATGTAAATTTCTACACGAAGTTAAAGTTCCAGAAGGATACTCTTCGAACATTAAAAATTTGGTTTGTATGAAAGACCTCAAGTTAAAAGGTTTGAAGACCCATGATTGTCATATTCTAATGGAGCATTTGCTACCAATAGGTATACATTCCATTTTACCTGAAAAAGTTCGACAAGCCTTAACTAGATTATGTTTCTTCTTCAGGGAAATTTATAGTAAAGTGATCGACCCTCAGAAATTACCGAGATTGTAGAGGAAAATTGTTGTTACTTTGTGTGAGCTTGAAATGCATTTCCCACCCTCGTTTTTTGATACAATGGTTCACCTTACTGTTCATCTGGTTAAGGAGACAAAACTTTGTGGGCCAGCTTATATGAGATGGATGTATCCGATAGAACGATATATGAAAATATTAAAAGGGTACGTAAAAAGTAGAAGTCGACCAGAAGGTTGTATTGCTGAACGGTACATTGTTGAAGAGGCTGCTGAATTTTGTACTAAATTTTTGTCCAATGTTGAATCCATAGGGCTTCCCATGTCTCGTCATTCGGGAAGAATATCAGGAGAAGGGATAATTGGAAGGAGACTATTAACTATATCAAGAACAGAATGGGAGCAGGCATAATTGTATGTTCTGCACAATGATGATGAGGTTCAACCGTATGTTACAATACACATGGATCAGTTATCTCGTTTAAACATGAATAGGAATCAAAATTGGATAACTCGAGAGCACCATCGAAGTTTTATAACATGGTTAAAAAATCACATAAAGTCGAAGTTTGATATAGACCTCGGATCAATTTCACAGAGATTGAGGTGGCTAGCAAATGGTCTGAGCTTACATGTCTTTTCTTACACTGGCTATGTTATTAACGGCTACACATTTTATACCAACGAACAAGATGATCAAACCACTATGCAAAATAGTGGAGTCACTCTCGTAGCTAAAGCGATGCATGTCTCAAGTGCAAAAGACAAAAACCCAATATATGCAAATCTATCATATTTTGGGGTTATCGAGCGCATATGGGAGTTAGACTACACAATATTTCGTGTTCCCATATTTGGTTGCAAGTGGGTCGATAATAATAATGGCGTTCGGATTGATGAGTCAGGGTTCTTGCTTGTCGATTTTAATAGGGTGGGATACAAAGACAAGCCTTTTATTTTAGCGTCGCAAGCTCAACAAGTGTTTTATGTCAGTGATCCTTTTGATGATCTTTTATTTGCAACATCACAACAGCCACATGAAATTGATTCAAGTGATGATGGTTTATATCTTAGAGATGATCATGATGAGGAAATTTAGATTAATCAATCGCTTCGTTTTGTAAATGGACAAACAAATGTGAATTTCACCAGGAAAAGAAGAAGGGTGTCTTAATGTACATGTTTAATTGTTTTATATAAACCATGTAATCTAAACTGTGTTAATGTAAATTTAATTGTTTGAACATTTCTTTTATATAAGCAGCCATGTATTTGATTTTCTGATTAATTTATTTTTTTATTATATTTAGCTTGATTTGAGTGTTTTATACTAAGTTCATGTAATTTAATATAAACTAGTAATTAACATGAACTGAAATGAATATAAATTAGTAATTTATATGAACTGAATTGAAAAAGAGTCTTAAATATAAAAATAAAACAAGGAGGTATTTTACAGCGTTTATTTGAAAAAGCGTTGTAAAAGACTTTAAAAAAAACATTCATATAACATAGTAAAACAAGGAGGCCTTTTACAGCACTTATTTGAAAAAGCGTTGTAAAAGACCGTTTTAAAAATAAACAAAGAAGGTCTTTTAGAGCGCTTATATGAAAAAGCGCTACAAAAGGATTTAAAAAAAAAATTCATATAACATAGTAAAACAAGGAGGTCTTTTACAGCGCTTTTCCAAAAAAGCACTGTAAAAGAGCCTTTTTAAAATAACATAAGGAGGCCTATTAAAGCGCTTTTCCAATAAGCGATGTAAAAGGCTTTAAAAGAACATTCATATATTATTAGAAAACAAGGAGGTCGTTTACAACACTTATTTGAAAAAGCGCTGTAAAAGAGCCTTTTTAAAAATTAAATAAAGAGGCCTTTTAAAGTGCTTTTCTAACAAGCACTGTAAAAGGTTTATAAAAAAACATTGTAAAAGGGTTTTATATATAACAGTAAACCGCTTCAATTTCCTCTTCATTACATAAACTTCACTATCATCTCAACCTTCATCGTTCTTCTCTTCCTTTGCAAACCCTATCATCTCTTCCATTACGAACCTTATTTCCACGATCATCTCTTTCATTTTGAACCTTATTTCCATCCACGATCATCTCTCTCATTGCACAATATCTTTTCATTGAAATACGTAACCCTCATTACGTATTTCTTCAAACCATATTTCTGCGAACTGTATTTCTGTGAACTTTCTGCGAACCCTCTTTTCTTTGCATTTCGTATTTCTTCGAACCCTCATTATTCAGGTATTGATGTTATTAATTTTTTGTAATCACTACAATGCATGTTGAGCTTGTTTAAGATATACTGATACTGATATGTACTTAGAATACTGCATGTTGATCTTGTTGAAGTTATACTAAACTCCATGTTGAACTTGTTGTAGATAAATGGATACCACCAAAGATTTAGAATGTCAAAATAAAGTAGTTGTCAACACTAAGACTTACGAAAACGAAGTCAAACATGGTGCAACTATAATGCAAAAGGTCCTTAAAGCAAGGAGCAATGACATTAAATTTGAGGTATACTATACTTCTGTCTGTTGTTTATATTTTACCTGTTTTTAATAGCATGTACTTACTATATGAATTTATTAGGTTGGCTGGAATGAGAGTAGTCAGCCAGTTGACCCCAATAGCTCCATGTTTGTAAGTTACATTGGGGCTGTTGTTCGTCAAAATATCCCAATTACGATTGATGATTGAAGAGATAAGACGTTGAAGGATGCCAAAGATATACCATAGAATGACATTCAAGTAACTTTTTTGATCCACTCTTTTGTCATTTATAATTTTTTTCATTGAAATACTTTACTTACTCAAACTATATCTTTATTTCGCTTGCAGACTTCTTTTGTTCTTGATGAGAGGAGAAAGAGTTATGTATTGAGAGTTGTTGGGAAATTCCACTGGGAATTTAGATCTCATCTCTCTAATTTCTATCTAAGAGATAGAGAAGGAAATACAAATGCTTAAGCTCCAAGAATATATAAATATTATATATCAAATGATGAATGGAGTGTATTTGTATCCAAACGTTCGGACCCCGCGTTTGTCGTAAGTGATTAATTTATTAGCATTTGTGTTTTATTATTCATATTCGTAGTGTATTTTAAATTTTTACACGATTGCTATTTTTTTATATATAGAATATTAGTAAGGCAAATTGCGAAAGGGCAAGAAATACAACACACCCATACAAAAAATCACGTATGGGATATGCACGTCTTGAGCAAAAACTTGTAAGTAATTAAACATCACTTTTATATAATTAAGTAATTTGTATTATAAACTATAGTTTCTAACTAATATTTTTTTATGATCTTAACGATTAGCGACAAGACACCCAATCCGATCAACCCTTGGGTCGTCATATATTGTGGAAAGAAGCTCGTATAAATAAAGACGGAGTGGTTGACAATGAAAATGTCCAAAAAGTAATAGAATTTTATGTAAGTATATTATCACTTTAATATTTTTTAATATTGTATTTTATCACTTGAAAACTTTTTAATATTGTATTTTATAAATAATATTGAACTTATCTTTTTAATCCTACATGTATTTTAGGAGACTATCCAACAAAGTTCTGAAAATAAAGAGGGCAACAATGCTAGCTGCAGGGACATTTTGGGTAAAGTGTTTAATGTTCTTGAGTATTCCGGTCAGGTTAGGGGGAAAGGATTTGGCATAACTCCTAAAAGCTATTTTTCCCAAGAGAAGCGCCAAAATCCATCCAATGAGGAAGTATTAGAGAAGCTCAAACTCCTTACAGAGGAAGTGGCACTTTTGGTGAAGACGAATAAAGATAAACAACTCTCGGGTCAGCTCCAACATGAAATACAAATGAAGAGTGAAAACGCGAGTTGCAACATCGGTCTCAAAAGTCTTCCCGAGGTAATTAATTACTTACTTATGTAATTACTTATGTATTCAATATACTTATATATTAACCATACTTATATTTTAACCATTGATTTAGGGTGTCACTCCATGCGTGCTTTACTTATCCTCCCCTACTCATCGGAAGGTCGGAAACCATTGATTTTAACCATTGATTTGGGCGAAGCAATTGGTAGTTACGTAGCATGGCCCACACATCTTGTTGCCCTCGATAAGGTATATTTAATTAATTGAAATGTATGTTTAATTGATATGTATATTTAATTGCTGATTTTTTTCCGCTCATAACTTTAATTTCACATTTATATTTAGATGCTGAAAAAGCCTAAAGGGAATGATAAAAAGATTCCCAAAAACGAATCAATTATATCGCCCATAAAGGTTTGTCACATTTATTCCCTAATGTTTATCATTTTTTTCAGATTCAATAAACTAATATTTAACCTCATTTTTTCAGATTCAATCAAATAAACCACCCGCGCAACAAAATAAAACCGGCAAACCTCAAAAATTGGAGGGTAATAGAGCTGGCAAACTACAAAAGCTGAAGGGTAACAAAGCTGCCAAAGTTGCAGCTAGAAAACTGGATCAGGGACAATCGGTAGCTGCTGCTGCTCCTCCTAAAATAAGACAATCATGCCTTGCTAAATACGGGGCGTGTCTTGACATCAAAGTAAAAGGAATATGGGCAGCAATGACGATTCGCGCATCATAACCATGAGTAAAGCTATATTCGGAGATGAGTATGAAGAGTTTCTCGAAAAGGAGTACATATACAAACTTCTCAACCATAAGGAGCTGACTGTTACTGTCATCAGCTTGTACATAAGGTAAAAAATACTTTTAATTGCATTTATTGGTAATTAATTAAATGTATTGGTAATTAATCTAGTTTAAAATTTTCATTGAAGGTTTTTGTATAAGAAGGTTGTGTGCACGCACAAATTGTCAAATAGATACTCATTCTCGTCTCTGGATAAGTTGTGATGTGCAAACTCGATCCAGTAAATGTAAAGAATTACATTGTAGATATGTTATTAGGAAATATAGAAAAGGATAAATTGTTCTTCGCACCATATAATTCAGGGTAAGTAGTTATATATTATTTATTTATATCTTTTTTAATTAATGAGATTTTAATTTATTAGTTGTGTATAAACAAAATTGTTTAACCAAATTTTTGTTGTTGTAGGGCACATTGGGTGTTATTTGCAATCAATGCGACCTCTGAAGTTATATACTATTTGGATCTCTTGCATGACAATTACAACAATCACTCCGATATAAAGACTATGTTCAACACATTATTAATATTCATTTATTTCTTACATATATATATAAATAAAGTGTTTGTTAATGCTGTAATAATCAGATTTATTTATTCGATAGTGCTTTACAATTTTTTCGAGCTCAAAGAGGTGCTACAGTGTCGAAGCAAAAGTCTAATAACATCACATGGATTTCAGTAAAGGTTTGAAATATATGCCTTTAAATTTCTATTTACAAATATATGTCTTTACGATCAATGCACAAATATTTTATTGACTTATCTGTTTTATTTTACAGTGCCCACGTCAAACAAACAACATCGACTATGGGTACTATGTATTGCGATTCATGAAGGAGATTGTTGACAGGAATAAAACTATTATCCTAGAAACAGTACAATATTTTCATTATATGATTTTCATATATAAATTATCTATATATTTGATTCTAACTTAATATGTTCAATTTTTATATTGCACAGTACTTTGACAATTCCAGTCCATCATACTCTGAGGAAAATCTAATGGAATTAAAGGAAGACTGGTGTCAGTATGTGCTTGAAATGAACATTATTTAATTTTCTGGGAAATAGCATGCTACAAGGGATCTAAATATTATATGGTAGCTAGTTATATTCTATGTATTTTGTTAGTTATATGTATATGAATAAGACACAATATATGAACATGTATATGAATATGTGTTGTTGTACAATATTTGTGCAATGTATATGTAGTTAATTAAGTTATACATATGTATCTTGTAACACCCCAAATTTTTGATCTAATTATTACTTAAATATATATATATATATATATATATATATTTTAGAAACAACTATTTTTTTTTATTAGATGTAGTTCATCATGTAATAAATTGAAGATGCGTAAAAATAACTTAATATATATTTTTTTTGTAAAAGAACGTAATGTAATTTACTAAAATATTATTTATTTATCCATTTGCAAAATTCATATTACAAGTGTTAGATCGATATTCATTTAGGTTCCAAAATAAAATAAATTATCTTTAAGTGAAATTCAAAAGAAACAATGTTGACTGAAATTAAGGACATTCAATTATTTAATAGGGAATAAAATCTCACTTCTACATTTCTATTAAAAGTTAATGATGGCGAGTAAATAACTTTACAATGTACCACAAATTTTTTTTGTAATATAATACATTATTTTTAAGTAAAAGTCCCATTTTCCCACGGTGTGTGCACCAATCAAACATCATTCATGCAATTTTTTGAGATCATTAGTACCTAAATGTTGGTGTAAGGGGTCAGTTCATCCCACAACAAAAATTAAACCAAATAATAAAATAACAACCATAAAATATGAATATAAAATTCTTTTGTAATAAAAGATTTAAAGAAATTAATTATTTAATAGTTCTCAAAGATATATCAAAAGTCATAAAATATATCAAAATAAGTAACAACCGTAGAGCAAATAATTAAGTCAAAATAAAAATAACAATAAAATATATATAAGTTATGCATGCTCCTAAGCATATATGATCCGGATATAACCAGCCACACAGACGTCCACACAGAAGTCACCCATACCAATGGAAAAAATTAAACCAGCCACCCAGCGGTCCACAAAGATGCATATGATATGTTATGAAATGATAATGATGCTAAAAGAATACATGACACCACTCACTTAAATAATCACACAAATCATCAGCCACTTAGCCAACCACAAGTATAACAATATTTAAAACACAAATAACCAGCCACTTAGACATCCACAAAGAAAACAATATTTAAAACATAAATCACCAGCCACTTAGGCATCCACAAAGAAAACAATATTTAAAACACAAATCATCAGCTACCTAAGCAACCACAAAGATAATGATATTTAAAACACAAGTCACCAGCCACTTATGCAACCACAAAGATAAAAATATTTAAAACACAAAAAATCAACCACTTAGGCAACCACAAAGACAAAATATTTTAGATTAAATTTTTTAATCACACAAAACATCACATTTATATTCTCATGGATGTTCATAGTTATAGCTCAATAATTTCAACACATCAAATATGCACATGAACAAGTATCTCAAAATCACCACTTTCATTTTCAAACTCATAACAATTAAAACTCATATCACCAAGACTACAATAGCAACATAAATTTCATTCCTTTCACTATAAAAGTTTTCCGCATTCTAAAAATAGACTATTCATTAATGCATTTAATAATCAACTTCCTAATATTATTAAAAATAAAGAAATATAAAATTCTCATCTATTTCCTCAAGACACATATATTTTTCATAAAAGTCAAGTTTTAATTTTAAAATACTCAAAAGTCCACACTTAAAATCAAATACATCATAACAAACATATTACTAATTACATCATTATAAAAATTATAAAATACTCTAAAACATGTAAAACACTAAATATTTTCACTACAAACATATTTATCAATGTATAATAATAAACTATAACTCTATAATTAATTTCATCAAGATAGAGGTATGACGAAAAACAATCAAAGCATTATAGTTAATTTCTTTACGATCAAAATAAAATCAATCTTTTTCTTTTAAAACATTCAGACATCATATCAATTTTTTATGAATCACTAATTTAATATCTAGTCTAATTCTGCATGGAGAAAAGTCCTTACCTTGGACACTTTCCTTCCACGTAACATTATATATCCCGCGAAAAATCTCACAAAGCTGAAGGAACAAAAGCTTAGAGCTTCCACAAGAAAGAGAGAGAATATGTGGGTGGTTGTTTTGATGACTTAGAAAATATTTGAAATAAACAAAATATAATGTTGCGAATGGAGAGTGAAGCTAATTAGAGAAAAAGAATAATTTTTTCCGTTGAGATTAATTGCATATAAAATAATTTTATAAAATTATCAAAAATGTAATTTTTCTACGTAAATTAAAAATAAATCTTTAAATTTTATATAAACTAAAGATATATTTATTATATTTTTAAGAATCAATGACTGGTATAACTCAAAATTTGTCAAAACAAAAAACACATTTTAGAAATCATATGGATACAAATGTTTCGTGCAAAATAAGTTCACGTTGTTTGATATTTTTCATTCTTAACACGACATAAGATATCAAGTTAATAATTTACGTTAATGTTTTTTTTAAAGTTCATTATATGTAAAACGAAAATGCCTTTTTTATTAAAAATTAAAAATTTGGTTAATTCACGTGAACTTGAATAAATATAAATTATTTTAATTCAAACAAAGTTCTAATTAAAGTCAAATGCACTTATATTGTAGAATGAATAAATTAAAAATGATTATCCGAAAATGATAAGCATTAAATAACCATAATAAATTTCAATCACGTGTAGTAACATTAAAATAAAGCAAGTTTAATTAAGCAAGTTTAATTTTATAACAAATGTCAAATTTGTCACTTAAATAGAATGCTTAACAATTCAAAACTTACTATATAAAGGTTATAAAAATAAAAACAAAATATGAAGAACATTGGTAAATATAGGAAAAGTCGAAGAAGGTGAAAAGGAAATATTTTACCAATATCCAAGTAGTACTTAGTACAATGGGTGGAATAGAGAACCAATTCAATTGAGTGGAGTATATATAGAAATTTTATGAAAGACAATAACGATATATAATAAATTCACTAACAGTGTCTTGAATTTATAGTAATTAATAATATAAGATATTGCAACATCTCAAAAAACATAAAAATTTAATTTACTAAACTTGGCATCATATATAATTGTTGTATTTGTGGGGTTGGACTCAATCAAATTTCTTACCTGGTAGCATAGGAAATTTTCATAACACAGTCAAATTGCACTACACGCATGCATCAACAATTTCTAACAAGGCTTAATTAGTTTTAGCATTTGACCCGCATAAACAAAGAGTATCTGACTAAGAAATTAATTGGAGACCGTTAATAGATATTATTTTATTGAATATACATATTTTTTTTAATTGAGAAATAATACAAGTCTATTTATAATAGTAATTCGGTAATAAGACTACCAACAAAATAATTAGAACAATCCAAAAATAAAAGCATAATAAATAAACTAATATAAAACTAACAATTATATCCACAATGTTGGTTGCATATTTCTTCCACCACTATAAATCTTTCGTTGCTCAAAAGACAACTACTATAATTCTTATTTTCTATTGCAAAAACTAAAAGATCCTCATTAGTAACCATAAACCATTGAATATCAAGGTCTTTCTCTTTGAAATATAATGCTTTCACTCTCAATTTTAAAACCTTCTTCGTGAACTTGATTCATAATCTTTTAAAAATCATACATTGAAAACACATTCTCTCAATCTTACCAGATAAATGGATTAATTTGGATTTGAAACTTTAACATTATATAAAACATGTAAAAAGAGTCCGATCTACCAAAGTAAGGATTACAGTATTCTAAGATAAAATGTATGGTTTTGTTGTGAAATACTAGCATGTCAAATTTCATATTCCTATCACTAGGAAAGAAATCATTTTCCATTGTTTTCCACACAACTTCTTTGTCATGGTAAACTTTGCATATGTAACATTGGTAAGCAATCCATTGTATTTTCAAAAAGAAAGACCTTGCAATCATCTAAGGAGGTATGAAAACAAAATTATATTTACATCAACATAGTGATAGTTTCCTTGAAGTGACTTGGATGTAGGCATAAAAGACTATGACTTTGTGATTGGGTTGCAAATGAACAACTCAATTGGGTTATGAACATTTATGGTACAACAAAAAACTAAACCATTACTAGAAGTTAAGAACTAGCTGAATTTGATAAGAATTTTAATACATTGTTAAGAATACCTGAAGATTGTCTTTCTTTAGGTAAAGAATATAACTCAACTATTTTTTTATTTTTTTTATTTTTGTATGTTTGATTTATTTGTTCAAGTTGTATAAAGAAGTATGTATCATCCATCTTCAACATGATGAGAATGAGAATAAAAAATAAAGCTAACATTATAAAAGGCAAGAGATAAAAGAGAGTGTGATTTTTTTTTTTTTTTCAAAAGAATGTGTGATTAAACTAGATGTTTTGCATGGGTATATACAATAAAAATATATATGAAGCTTATCATAAAGTAATACAAATCTTATCATATTTTCTAAAATAAATAGAAATCTTATCATGTAATATTTTCTTAAAAAATATCACATAATATCTCAACAAATAATTTTCGATAATGAGAAAATCTTCTCTAACTAATTTTGATTTTTATTCAAATTAAGTAACACCTTTTTTTATAATTAATTAATGAAATTAAACCACTTTTCAGATCTCAAATAATCTATAGTAAATTTGAGAATTTTTATGTAATTCTCATAAATATATCTAGTTGTCAAGTATTTGACATATCAACAACTATTGTCATGTCAAAGACTACTACATACTTTTTTATTTGCTACATAAACTTTTTTTCTTATTAATGACTAACAATAGAGATAATTTTGAAACATAATTAAACTTGCATAATTTAAATTCAAACAAAAATATCTACGAAGACGCAAGTAAGGACGAAACAAATAATTAAGCCAATAATGTATATAATTTTCAAATGCAATTATTATTAATTCTTCTACAATAAAAAGTTCAATCAGAATGTATTATTGTTTAACCGTTACAACATCAACAATCAAGTAAATATTCAAATGATATATAAAGATATATATAGACCTCATCAAATATGATAATGAATACAATGACATTACATCCAATTCAACAACTCAACTAAAATGTCCTCTTTTAAAAACAATATATTAAAATGCCACTTTTTTTTTCTTAAGTTATAAGTCGTCATTTAGAATGACGACTTCTCAAAGAAGTTCAAGTTCCAAATAGCAACTTCCAACATAATTTAAAAAAAAAAAAGGAAAATTTAAATTATATTAGAAGTCGCCATTTGGAACTTAGACTTCCTTGAGAAGTCGCCATTCCAAATGGCGATTTATAACTTAAGAAAAAAAAGTGACATTTTAGTATATTGTTTTTAAAATGGGATATTTTGAATTTTTTTTTTCAAAAAAGAGGCATTGATAAAAAATTCCCAACAATCGGTGGCCCAAAATTCTGTATACACTAAAATTGCATTTTAGTCAAATAATTAATATCCAATTTGGCTTTTAGTTTATTAAGTAAGAAAGATAAAATAAACGAACACATGAGACCTGGCCAAAATTCATGAAAAAGAAAATTAACAAAATTTAAAGAATGGAAGACAATGTCTATTGCAATCAAAGTCTTATAAAATCAAGCAAAGTGACAAAGTCCACCTAGTGTAAGTTCTGTAAGAAAGACATAAGGAAGCTAACTTGTCACATAACTATACATTCTCTCTCTCTATATATATATATAAGAAGCAACAAAGATTAATCGATTGACTTGGGGTACTAACATAGTTATGATACCAAACTAATTAGGTGATAGTTTTGCATTCTATTTTTCGTAAAAAATAAATAAATAAGAAACAGCAAAAGGCATTGATTAATAAAATCAACTAAACATTAATCAACAATTGAACCTCTATGATCCTTAAAAATACCACTTCAAGACATGGATCATGAGTGCTTTGTGTTTTAACATAATATAAGTAAAAATAAATCAAAGAAAATTGATGTATTTAATTTTAATTTCGAACCAAATATATTAAATTTTATTGATAACTTTTTTATTTATATTTGAGATTGGAGTTAATATTTCATAACTTTTTGTAAGCAACATAATTACAATACCCGATCAATGTCAAACCAATGTAAAATAGTTTATTTGCAATCTAACATTATTTAATAAACCTGTCTCTCACAATAACACGAATACACTATCCTGAGCAAGTCACACAATAACCTGAATTTTTATTTACAGACATAATTATATAATTGAAATCATGATTTTTTAGTTACATTGTATGGAAAACCAAGTTTGGATAAAAGTAAGAAGCAATGCTAATGATGCAGCAAAGAAGGAAATCGTAGTCCCTGGTGTATCGAAATAAGTATAGTAAGCTTGAGCCAACCATGTCTTCCATTTATTTGTGTAATGCTTCTCAATTTGAAGCTTGGTGTGAATGTATTTTTTGTTATAGGCCAGTGCAACTGAGTAGAAATTGATGTCATACATTTTTTTTGGCAAATCATCACCTAATTCAAGGAACAACTTTGTCAAATCTTCGTCACTTCCAAGAAAGTTTTGAAGTACACCAGCTGAAATAAGTTCCTTTACACCATCTGCATTATCAACCAATGAACAAATGAAGGTTAAAAACGAGCAATATTCATAGTTGCAAGGAGCGTTTGAACACATCTCAAATGCCATGAAGTTTCGGAAAAAATAGGGTGTGGCATCATTGAACTTAATAATAGGGAGCCTTAGTTCTCCACTAAACCAATTAGACTTGAATGAAATGTTATCCCCTATCCATTTATTACCCATATATGCTACCACTCGAATTCCTACTCTTTTTAGATCTCATATGCTCTTATATGTACTCCAAAAAATATTTTGATTATGATCATCATATTCTCGATTTTCTTTCGTATTATGCTTTTTCACATAAATTTGATCGATTTGAAAAGGTGTTATCGAGCCTAAAAAATCGAGTATATGAAAGGGTTTATATATTTCTATCGGATTCCTCATCCCCTTTTCAGGTTTCCATAATCCCAAAGTATGATAATTTAGAAACAAAAAATTCAAGTTGATCTCCAAATTTTTGCATAGAATTTCAAGCAATTTGGTTGGAAGTTGGTTCTCCAACAACATAACATCTTTCCACATATACATCAATTGGTCAACATTAAGGTTCAGTGCTTCTGGACATCGGTCATCAACATTATCCATAAAATGTAGCAAAGCACATCCATCCACAAACAACATCCAATAAAAGTTATCGCCCGTGAAATCCCGACGTACATCATAATCGAACATGTTTACCAATTCTTCTTTATTATCTACAATTCTTTGAAACAAAAGTTTGTATGCTTGATTGTAATCTTGACGGATTTTTTTTGCGAATGAGTCAACAAATTTTGATACCCATAGAAGCTTATAATTATCTCCTTCCTTAGTACTTTCACTATTGTGATGGATGGGACCAAATGATATCATCTTTGGTGTACAATACTTATAAAATCTTTCATTTTGTCGCAAAATCTTAGGAACTCTTTGAATCTTACGAATTGAATTATGATTATTCTGATCAAGCTTTTGTTCTGCCTCCCTCACTAGATCAAGTCCATACTCCATATGAAATTCTTCTTCCATTGGTTGTGCAGTAGTGTGACTTTTTCAACTATATTCATAGCTCTCATGCACATAATTTTCTATTCTCTTTCTTCGAAATCATTTGACATTGCAATGGCTAGCTACACATAATTGATGTTGTTTGTTATAAAAAATTTCTCCTACAACCAAAATAAAGAAATTTAAGACTCGTTCTAGTCATTTTTATCAGCAACGAAAAACTAATTTCACAATTATGACAAAATTTAATGAAGAGCAATTAATTTTCTATATTTTTTGGTAAAAGAAAGTCAAAATCGTGAATCAAGAATTATTTCTCTCTAATCAGGAAAAATTGATTAAAATCATGAATACACCTTTGACTGAGACTATACTGATTTTTTAGAATAAGAAACCATTTGAAAGACACTTTCTAAATCCAAGGGCAACCTACAAGGGGTCGTAAAAATATAATTTATGAGACCTTTGATTCCATATTATCTAATTTAGCTAACACATGTCAACTACAATAGGATCATCGATATCCAGATATGCGTGTTGTTGATTCTTAGAGTGATGTAATATTAGAGAAGAATAATGTTCAACACGGTTAAATCTCTAACGATTTGGAAGTCAATTCAAAAACTATGATGTTGAGTATGACATATCCAAAAATAATTGTTATTGACGATAATTTACATCCCATGATTGCTCACGACTTGGATATATTGTGGGATTTATTTAAAAATTATAGACATGTTAGCGTAACAAATCGTAAAGATGACGAGAAGACAACAAATATTAATTTGTAGAATAATAGCTTTTTAAGGAGTAGATTTCTAAGACAAGGAAAATAATATGTAGAAGAACGTAGTATATAATTTCTACTCAAGGGACAAAAATCGGTATGTATTGAGAAACTTTTTTGACACTTTCATTTTTTTTTTTCTTTCCAAGGTTAGGTTTATATTGCTCTACTTGTTTCCTTTTTTTGAATAAATTTTTAGCTTAAAAAAAAATGGACACTATGTTTATAATTGACCAAGATTATCCAAAATATGAAGAACGATCTTATTTTAGAATTTTGTTTTAAACAAGTATAACAATAATTTAAGGGGCAATGATGATGAAGCAAATGTTAAATTGTGGTTTGCAACTGCAACATTACACTTTTGTTTATGTCTATGCTATGTCACAAATGCTATTTAGGCTGCATCAACCACATTTCGTGTATTTTCACATAATATTAAAGTTCACAGCTTAACCATAATCACAATTTAAAATCATATGAAAAAGGCTTAGAAGATAGTGACTTTTTTTCCAGTCAATAAGCAATTTTGTAATGGAACAAATGAACCGATGCTTTCTGGTTGAGTTTTCTACTAACTTTTTGACGTATTTGTACTAATTAGTATTACTATATTACCTTCTAGTTCTACTTGAAAGTAACATACATCGATTATACTCAATTGGTAGTAGGAGTGAATAATAGTGGAAAAGAGAAAATAGTTTCCAATGATGGGAAAGGTGGAAAAGAGAAGATTGTAAATAATAGTGTCAGTCAGAGGGAATGGGCTTCTATAGCAGGAATATAAATCTATGTCTGATTGTAACTATCTAGTTCTCTATAGTTGTGTGGCAAAGAACGATATTAGGTCTTTCAAATTGGAAGATTCAATTATTTAGTTTTTGATAGGATTAGATGAAAATTATCAAATTGTAGCATCACATATCTTGTTGATGGAGCCTATGCCTCAAATCAATAGAGTATTTTCCATGATAATGCAACAGGAAAGAAAGGTTCAATATGGAACTTGTTCAATTGTTGATGATGAGTCAACTGCACTGGTGAATGCAACCAATGGCACAAGGTCCAATGGTCGAGGAAGAGGCTATGGAGGTACTCATGGCAGAGGATGAGGCAATGGAAAGGTATGCAACTACTATTGAAAGATAGGTCGTACTTTGAAAGTATGCTACACAAGAAACATGGATATGCTCGATGTTTTGGTCTTGAAGGTGGCAATTCATACGCAAATTATCCTAATGATTAAAAAATTATAATTTTCACAATTATCTTTATTAACTATTGACGCATAATGTCTGTAATATTAATTAGGTTACACAATTTAAAAAAAATAATTAATATTATATTAAAAACTTAAAATAATGTCTATTTTAAAATAATTTATTTTGTTGAAATAATCACACTTATATAATGAAAAACTTACAGAGTAATTATTTTTATTTATATACTACGTACCTTTGTCCTTGTAAATATGACCTTTTTGTAAAAAATAAATTGTCCATTTTTATAAGACCTTTTACAAATTACATGGTGCATGATTACTTTTTCATAAGAATACTTCTATTTAAAAGAAAATACTTATAAGATAATTTTTCTGTTTCTTTTAATAATTAATTTATAAATTTAGAAAACGATTGGACATCTTTAACACATTTAATGTGATTTTTTTTTTAAAATGTGAATTAATCTAATGATTGTTATACATAGGGACTGAAGTAGTAATCTCATGAGTCACGTACAAGGGCAGTACACTTGAATAAAATTTAAAAAATAAGTTTGCATATACATAGAACAATTATTATAGCAGCTGTTACCTTTAGCAACACTTATTGATATTTGAAACCAAAGAGTCGTTAAGCATCCACCCAATATTGCAGCATGAGACTCCTTCTAAGATATGTGATGAGCTCTAAAGTAGACGAAAGAGTGAAAAATTAATTGCAGCAGTTTTGGGGTGTAATACAAAGCCAATTATAGGAATTGGAAGATGGGTAGAGTTTACATTAAAACTTAGCAACATGCATTAATTAATACATGCTTCATGTACGTATTTATACAACTAGTGTGAGACATGTATCATGAGAGAGATCGATGCCTCAAGCAAAGAATAATAGTGCCTCACCAACAGTAATAGAGCATAGTGAAAAAGTAACAATTGATACTGGTTACGCAATAAGTAAAGAATATAATAATAATCCTTCACCAACCTTACGAAAACAAGCATCAAGTCAAGCTGAAGTTAAGAGTGGGGGAAGTTTGCAAAACTTCAGCATCATGGAGAAGTAGGTTTTAGGGGAATCTATTAACCCATCCCAGTTGGTAAAGTTTGGTCCGAGTCTAACTGTAATAAGAAGAAAAATAGCGGCATAAATAGAAGACAAGACAAATACAAAGTTGAAATAAAGACAACTAGGACTTTTGAGTTACCCGAACTGTCTCAAAAGTTTGAAAGAATTACTTTTTACTTATCGTTAATTTTATATTGTCACTTACAAATTCACAATCATTATCTTTAAAAAATAATAATTTTATTACATTGATTTATAGAGATTATATAATTCTATACATAAGTATCCGTCTTCCACTATCTTATTTCTGCATTTCAACGACTTAAATTATTAGGTATAAAATAGATTGAAACCAATAACACTCAAATTTTATTGAATGTCGTGATTTATTATTCAACTAAATTATTTTTTCCACAAGAAAAGGTGTTTATTATTTTCAATTAAATTATTCTATTAATTTATTTACATGTTTAGATGATCAATTACAGTTAATTGATAAATTTATAAGATAATCGAGATTAAAATTCTGGTATGATAAAATATATATATATTAATCTTTCAGTCATTCAACATGTTGGTTCTTTATGGTTTCTCTTAATAATATTTTTTATATGATCAATCAAATAATTAATTTAAGAGAAAACAAATAAATATTCATGTAAAATTAGGATTTGAGATATATATTGATATTACAAGTGAAATTATAACCCTATGTTTTCTCACCATTGATTCAAAATTGTGTTATTATCTATTATAGTTTTAATTCTTACGTTTTCGTTATCGCGAACCAACCAAAATTGTGTTATTATCTTTTACAGCGCTCTTTCAAAAAAGCGCTGTAATAGAGTTTTATATATAACAGTAAACCTGTCAAAGACTTCGCTTTCACATAATTAAAGGACCTATTAGAGCGCTTTTTGGAAAAGCGCCGTAAAAGACTTTTAAAAAATAAAATAGGAAGATCTTTTACTGCGCTTTTGGACATGCACTTTAAAAGACTTCTAAAAAAGCGCTGTAATAGACTTTTAAAAAATAAAATAAGGAGATCTTTTACAGCGCTCTTTTAAAAAAGTGCTGTAATAGGATTTTATATATAATAGTAAACCCCTTTAGTTTCCTTTTAATTACATAAACTTCACTACGCTTCAGTGTCCTCCTCCTCTTCATTATTCTTCTCATTGCGAACCCTACTGTCCCTACGAACCATATTGTTAACCATCTCCATTGCAAACTATCTCCATATTTGTTACTATCCCTACGAATATTATTACGTACTCTTCTCATTGCGAACTCTATTCTATCCTACGAACTGTTCGTATTTCTACGCATTCTTGTTGTTCCTTCTTAAACAAAGCCTTAACCCTACAAATATAACTCTTCATTATGTGCATATATATATATATATATATATATAATGTGTTTGTTAATGCTAATAATCACATATATTTGATAGTGCTTTACAAGTTTTTCGAGCTCAAAAAGGTGCTATAGTGTCGAAGAAAAAGTCAAATAAATCACATGGATTCCAATAAAGGTTTGAAATATATATCTTTAAAATTTCATAACAATCAATGAACAAATATTTATTGACTTATATCTTTTATTTTATAGTGCCCTTGTCAAACTAACAACATAGACTATGGATACTATATATTGCGATTCATGAAGGAGATTGTTGATATAATCCCAAAAAGATATATAACTGAAATAAATGAATACACCTATTACAACACTTTTTTGAAAAAACGCTGTAAAACTAGTATAACAAGCAGTGCGTTTTTAAAAGGGATTTACGGTGCTTTTCTAGACTAGCTCTTATTTGTTCACTACGTATATTTCAAATAAATTATCTCATTGTTTCTTCCCAAAAAAAAATTATATTTTTATGGTTAGATTCAGTATTTAAAAATTACAAAAGAATATATAAATTACAAATGTAGCAAAAGAATTTTATATCCACACAACACAAGGGTCACAATCTAGTTGTAATAATAATACAAAACATGTACAACAAGAAATCGAACTAAACTAAACGAAAACTGAAGAAGAGTACTGAAAAACGGGAAGAGAATAAACTTGTACGACATGAGAATGTGAAATCATAGGAAACGATCTACAAATCACAAATTGAAGCATAGGAGAAATTGGGTGACTAAGGTGACTACTCTAGAGTTCGTGGAATTTTGAGACAAATGTAGTGATAGAGCCAAGAAATGAAAGAAATTGTGGTGATTACGATTTGTCTTCAGATTGCAATCTTAGTGTGAAGAAAGAGGTGTTAATCAAAAACAATAAATTTGACCACTCAATGTGGAAATTTGAAAAATGAAGGATGGAGAAGTGCAAAAAATATATATAGTAATCTTAGCCATGGCTAATTGAGATTTTTACCCATGATCACGGTAACGATGGCTAAATGCCACTGTTGTTTTTATAGTGAGATATTTATAATGTTTAAAATATATTTGAAAAAAATCATTCAAAGATAACTAATTCTAATATGGATCATCTATCAAAGTTACTATAGATTAACACTTAAAATTACTAAAAACTCTAACAACAATCATAATATTTGATCTTCAGTTTATGTCCCACAAAAGTAGGAGCAAATATTTATAGAATTTAATGTGTTGTAGGATTTTTTTTTTAATAAACTATAAATATTTATGTACTAATGACTAAAATTGTTAATCACGGTCCACGTTGTTACAATTTTCAATGTACAATTAGTTTCTTTGCACTTATCTTTATTAAAGAAACTTGGATATCAATATAATACAAAATTACGTTGTATTTAAATAAGAAAATAATAATACAAAATTACTATCACGAGAAAGCCACACAATAACATCAATATTTTTTTTCCCACATAATTATTTCATTGGATCAATTATGTATTTTTATTTAGGATGAATGGCAAACCATGTTTGGATGAAAGTTAGAACCAATGCTAGAGATGCAGCTAAAAAGGCAATCATAGCCCATGGTGTATTGAAATGAGTGTTGTAAGCTTGAGCCAACCATGTCTTCCATTTATTTGTGTAATGTTTTTCAATTTGAAGCTTGATGAGAATATATTTCTTACTATAGGCAACTGCATTTGTGTACGAATTGTTGCAATACATTTTTGTTGGCAAATCGTCACCTAATTCATTGAAGAGCTTTGCCAAATCTTCATCACTTCCAAGCAAATTTTGAAATACACCAGCTGACCTAAGCTCCTTTACATCCTCAGCATTGTCAACCAATGAATCCATGAAGGTGAAAAACGAGCAACATTCATAGTTGTATTGAACATCCGGACACATCTCATATGTTATTAGGTTTCGAAAAAAATAGGGTGTGACATCGTTGAAACAAAAAACAGGGAGTCTTAATTCTCCACTAAACCAATTAGACTTGAATGAAATGTTACTCCAAGTCCATTCATCTGTCTTATTTGCTGTCACTCGAATTCCTACTGTTTTTAGATCTCGTATGCTTTTATAAGTATTCCAATTCCAATCAACCTCTTGTTCATCACCAACATCTTGGTTTAGGATTGTATTAATCTGCGTTTGATTATTTTCATTTTCTTTTGATTGTGTTACCATTTGATTGTTTTCCTTAGAATTGAGAGTGATTTGAGAAGATGATAGGTACATAAAACGAGAAGAGTCTAGTATATGAAAAGGTTTAGGATTTTCCAGTGGGATCACAACCATCCCATTACGTTTGCATTCACCCAAACCTTGAAAATTTTCAAATAAAAATCCCAATTTAGGTCCCCAATCTTTGCACAGAATTTCAAGCAATTCAGTTGGGAGTTGGTTTTCCAACAACATAATATCTCTCCAAATATACATCAATTGGTCAAACTTAAGCTTTAGTGCTTCCGGACACCGATCATCAACATTTTCCATGAAATATAGCAAAGAACATCCGTCCACAAATAAAATCCAAGCAAGATCACTGTCCTTGTAGCCTTCAATCACATCCTCAGTGAACATGTTTTTCAATTCTTCAATATTATCTTCAATCTTTTTAAGCAAAAGTCGACATGCTTCATTAGCATCTTGATCAAATTTTTTTCCATGTTCCGCAACAAAAGTTGATGTCCATAAAAGCTTATATTGATCTCCTACTTTAAGATTGTTGTTGTGATGATGGATGGGACCAAATGATATAATCTTTGGTGAACAATACTTATAAAATCTTTCATTTTGACGCAAAAACTTAGGAACCCTTTGGATCTTAGGAATTAAAATTTGATTCTTTCGTTCAAACGTTTGTTGTGCCTCTTTCAATTGGGCAAATCTTTTATCCATAAGACTGTCAATTAGTTTCTCTGACATGGTCTCGTTGTCGAGCAATTCAATTGATAATTGTAATTCTTGCTAATTCAGGTTGACAATTTTCTACTGTTTTATTTGGTTTTCCACGTTGCTATAAAAAATATTACTCTCAATTTCAAGTGTTCCTTGTTATCTGCAACCAATATTAAAAATAAAAAGTTACTTAAGAACCTAAAACAAAGTTACTTTATTTTAACTCAATAAAAAGTAGCTTACTAAGTTTTGTTTTTCTTTCAAAGTAAAGTGAATTACTAACAGGTCTATCTTACATATGAAACAAGAGCGGTGCAGAAATAAATCTAATCGACTGATAATAATCTATAACTAAATCTATGAAAGACTTAGATCAAACTTTTTTATACTAAAACTTTAATACAAGTCTATTTAATTAAAAGAGCTAGATTAAGACCAATGAAAAAGAATTTTAGTCCTACCAGATCAATTTATTGATCTACATCAATATTTAACATATTTAAAAATATTATTATAAAATAGAATTGAAATATGATGTAATATAATATTAGGTAATCTAAAAAATCATGTTAGATATCAAAATAGAATTTATGATTATTGACATGTTAATTTGCTCATCTATTTATGAAAACTTAGTGGTGAGTAGTGCAGACTTTCATAATGTAATAGTGAAATAGATTTTTAAATAGACTTTTAGGCTTTGTTAGACTTTGATAAAGGTCCGACCATTCCTTAAAAATGGAACTTTGATTGGTAATAGGTTAGGCTCGGGCTTAACTTTTTCAATGTAGACAAGACTCTGACTTTGCAAAACCTAACTCTGGTCTATTTTCATCCCTAGAGATGGGACAATGATACAAAGCTAAAGGCCTATGAATTTAAGATGATAAATTGTCCTGCATCCCATGTACACTATTAGAAGTCATTGTCAATATTGTATCTCTAAGGTAACTGGATATGGATTACATCTTTAATTTTCCTCCATTGATCTCTCACTTTCTCTATCTATCACTTAATTTTACCCTCTCTCTTGATTATAATTCATTTTTTTTATCGAATAGAGAGAATATAGTTCAGAGATGCATAAAGTGATGAAGGAAAAGTGAAGAAAATGGTCTGAATCATACAATTAAAGTCTCTTTCATTCAAATGAGTGAAAAAGGGTGAAACTTTTTTATTAATGAAAGCAATGAATAAGTGAGAATAAAGATATGTTTAGTTTAAAAGAGAGAGGATAATGTCATGTTAAAATTTAGAAACTTCATTTTAACCTATATATTAAAATTCACTTTAAATCTTTAAACTTGTTGAGTCCGACCTGAATATTGATAACAAGGGAATAGTGTAAATAGAGAAAATATTTATCTATATGATTAGGTGTATATGAACTATAGTAATATATGTATAGTAATATCTGTAAGCTTGATCAATCCAATGACTTTAAAACACTAGACCATGATGGAAAACTTCAATAGCGCTCTATATTAATTAAATGTGAACTCTCTTTCATAGTTACGATAAAAGCAATTGTTTTCTATGTTCACAAAAATTGTGGCCCATTTGCTTGCGGTAGCCTTGATTATCTTTTAAGGTAAAGACATCACTTCGAAGAGGATAGGTTCCATAGAAATAGAAATCAAACAAATAACTCGAAACCTTTTTCCTCAACTACTAGAGGAGACTAAGGAAGAGTAGTACAAAACAATTGATAAATTAGTAGTGTAGGTATGAATGAAAAAATTAGAGGAAAAAAAGGGGGATATTTTTAAAATGCTGTAAATATCTGTAAAAATTAAGACATTATAAAATGCTGTAAAAATTAAGACATTATAAAAAGAATAAAAATAAAATAAAGTAGGGGTTGTTTTATCATTCTACATCCATAGATGTTTTTGAAGTGTTTCTTTTTTCTTTCTAATTTGAGGAGAAAAGAATTTTGAGTGGATTCCACCAAATATGTTTTTTTTTTGACTTAATTGTAGTTTTAGTCCCCTATTTTTGCTGAATCGTGAAAGTAGTCATCCTATTTTATTTCTCTCCAGTTTTGATTCCTCAAACATAATTTTGGTAAAAAATTTAATGAAATTTCATTTTTTTGTATTTATTTAAGTCATATCATGCCTCAAAATCTCATTTGCAACAATTGTAACTGAAATATATTATTGTAAATGGTGTAGTATGAGTTTAAAAAATGAAATTTCATAAGTTTTGGACCAAAATTATCTTTGGGGGACTAAAACTGAAGAAAAACAAAATTGAGGGACTATTTTTGCAATTCAACTAAAATAGGAGACCAAAACTAAAATTAAGCCTTTCATTTTCAATGTATTCTAAAGAAAGAAATGTTTACAGATATGTTTTCTTATCTAACTGTTTTTGTTTAAAACATAGACTTAATGCAATCATATAGCTCAACAACGAAATTTAGTATTTATGAATATGTTTTTTTGGGTCAAATCACTTTGTTTATAATGTATAAGTTTTTAAGTTAAATATAGTTATTTGGTAACGATTTTCTTTTACAATTTTATAGCGTTGTTGATATGTTACTTTCAGCAGAGTTGTGTTTATTGTGTAATATATTTTGTTAATTTTCTTTTATTATCTTGATAAAAATATTTAACATTAATTATAATGAATTTTATATTATTTTATATTTATCATTTAATTGAACCATTAATTTGACCAAATATTTTAAATTAGCTATATTCGGATGTATACACCTTGAAATTAATTATTGTCTTGATGTTATGTGTTTGCTCATTATTCTGTATATTGAAAAAGAACACAAATTTGATATACAATAAAGATCAAATCTAAAACACGTTTATAAATAGACATATTACTAGTCTTACAAGTCTGTTTTAAATTTAAAAATATAATACTCTATTTAGATTTATTAGTTACAACAAAAGATTTTGACTTTTAATTTCTTTGTTTTTTTTTACTAAGACTTGTAATTACATAAACAATTTACTTAAAGTTATTTACAAGACATAAAAATAAAAGAAAATAAAAACTCACCAACATGAATTAATTTCGGGATTTTGTTCAGAGAATTCGAAGTTATGGAACGATATGCTGCTGGTTGATCTTAATCTCGTGTTCCCTTTCTTCTAAAACTTCTAAAATGATTGACACAAACAACATTAAATCTATAAATTTGTTGTTTTATTTATAGTTAAGACTTAAGAGAAGTCTTATCATGCAGAGAAATAATTAGATAGTTTGAAATCACATATATATATATATTCACTAGAAGAATAAATAAATAAATAAATAAGCAATATATAGGCTTTAGTACCTTTATCAGCACATATATTGATTTTATGAAAGCAAAGAGTCGTTAAACATCTATACTCCAATGAAGAGTGAAATCTTAGTAACAAAGGAACGATAATATATTCAACAATAAAAGAGATTCAAAAAATTGTTAAAGAGTAAAATATTGAAAAGGATAGCTTTAGTGGGGAAATAATAATAGGATTTGTGTGGTGCAAAACAAAGAAACATTTATATTTAGGAAGATGTATAATACAGAGTTGGCAAGATGCATTATTGGATGGGACTAGGGAATTAATACTGCCAGTGCCACCTGTACTTTATTACTTTCTCCATTTTTCTTGGGCATAGGCTCTCTTTTTCAGAACTTTAGTTGTTTTGTAAAAAAATAATATTAATAATAGTTTTTTTTTTCTACGAAGAACTTCAGCTGTTTTAGCTTGTGTTTTTTTATATGTATAATAAACTTTTAATATACTCCTTTAGATTCATATTCTCTTTCAAACAAAAAAAAACATTATTTACTCTTTAAAAGATATTAAATTAAATAATTTTTGAAGTTAAAAATTTATTCAAAAAACAAAATGAGGGGACATTGACTTTACCCAAAATAAAAGAAAAAGATAATGTTAAAAAAAAAATTCAAATTAGACAATTCCTTTGGTATTTGAGAAAAAAATTATATAATATAGATTGACATGACATATTCTATTTTTATCTTTAGATATCACATTCATAAATTATTATTCATTAACATTATAACAACGTGGTTATTTAGAATCTCTATCTTAAATATAAAAAAATAAAAAAATAAATAAAAAAAACTGTAAAATTTAATCAAGAAGAATCTTTCAAGTACACATGAGAAAAATGCACGAAATGGTTGCTAGCTGTTACAAAAATATTAAAAATGTGTCTTAGTGGCAAAGTAACTACTAATTTGTCCCCCCCAACTTCAAAACATTTAATAAATACGTAATAAATCTTGACATTTTATAAATGATACGTTGACAAATATATTTATGCTTAAGTTGTCTGGTAGACATGTAGGCACTAACCGTTGTAGATCTTTTCTATATATAATCGTCGAAAAATCTCTAATAAAGGCTTGTTAAGTTTTCCATAAATCAAATCTAGTCGAAAATGACGGTGAATTCTCTATTATTCTAAGTAGGATCGTGCATGGTTGGTTTTTTTAAAAAACTAAATTATATCTATTTTAAAACTAATATATGGATTTAGATTTATAATTAAATCTATTATTTGGTTTAAAATCGATAATAAAACCAATTGTAAAATTGATTATGGTTAAATAACCGATTTATAATTAAGCAACCGATATTGAAAATTTTAATTTTAAAATCGGTTAAAGTTTGATTATTTTTTAAAAGATCATTTATTCATAGTTTAAAAATTGGTTATTTAAAAAAATCAATTTTTTCAATAAAGTTTTTGAGAAAAAATTCAATTTAAAATTTTTTTGAAAAAAAAAAGTTTTATTTTATTTTATTTTTTCCGATATTTTTTTGAAAAAAATAAATTTTAAATTTTTTTTAAGAAATAAAATCTCAAAACAAAATATTGGTAGTGAATAAAAACCGGATAAAAACCAAATCCAAATATAAAATATAAGTGGTTATCCAACCGGTTTATAAATAACCGAATTATAACAATATTTAAATCGAATTTTTAAAATGAATTTGAATTCGATTTTAGATTGGAGTCTTATAATCGGATTTTTTGCACAGCCCTAATTCTAAGTGTGCCATTACATTTCTATCAATTTGACAATTCATGTCTTTAACTTTCTGTACTTTACATTCGTGCAATTTGCTTTTATAAAATCGTTAGGTTTCGATACTTGTTAATTAGTGCTTTCAAATTCATTTTAAAGTTCATCTAATTCCTTGAATTATTTACCTTTTAAGCATTTTCACTACGCCAAAAATAGCCTTTTACAGCGCTTTTTTTAAGCCTTTTACAGCGCTTTTTCAAAAAAATAAGCATTGTGGAAACGAGCGCTGTAAAAGATACAATAGCGCTTTTAAAAAAGCGCTATAAATCATGTAAATATAACGCGCGCTTGTTATGCACCTTTTTGAGCGCTTTTCGTAAGAAGCGCTGTAATAGGCATACCCGTAATTCATATTTTATGTGTACTATTTTACAGCTCTTTTTTGTAAAAAGCGCTGTAATAGACATACCTATAATTCATATTTTGGTGTACCTTTTAAAGCGCTGTAATAGGCATACCCATAATTCATATTTTGGTGTACCTTTTTACAACGCTTTTTTGTAAAAAGCGCTGTAATAGGTACACCCATAATTCATATTTTGGTGTACCTTTTAGAGCGCTTTTTGTAAAAAGCGCTGTAAAAAGGTACACCCAATGTACATTTTACAGCGCTTTTTCAAAAAAGTGCCGTAAAAAGGTGTATTTTTTTTTAATGCCCTATATATATTTGAAAAGCATTTTTTAGCTTTTTATGGCATTTTTTTTATAAAGCGCTGTCTTTTATCCTTTTATCCAAAATAATTTTGAATCAGACAATAGAACACAACCTAATTTACAATGTATATTACCCTGTACCAGAATTAGTAATTTACTATAAGCAATTCACAAGCAGTTCACACAATATGTAACCCTGTATATTACCATGTAACACAGTATTTTACAACATAAGTAACTACATATACATTGAACCTAATTTACAACATATTCATATGCATGTTTATATATTGTCCTATGATCATATACATATAATATTCAGATCCCTTGCCCAATAGCATGCTATTTCCCAGAAAATCAAATAATTTTCATTTCAAGCACATAGTGACACCATTCTTCCTTTAATTCCATCAGATCTTGCTCAGAATATGATGGACTGGAATTGTCAAACCACTGCAATATAAAAATTGAACATATTATATTAAGTTAGTATCAAATATATAGATAATTTATATATGGAAATTATTTAATGAAAATACCATACCGTTTCTGGGATAATAGTTTTATTCTTGACAACAATCTCCTTCATGAATCTCAATACGTAGTACCACAGTCGATGTTGTTTGTTTGACGAGGGCACTTTATTGGGATCCATGTAATGTTATTAGACTTTTGCTTCGACACTATAGCACCTCTTTGAGCTCGATAAACTTTTAAGGCACTATCGAATGAATAAATGTGATTATTATAGCATATACAAACACATTATATATATATGTAAGAAATAAATGAATATTACTTACGTGTCGAGCATAGTCTTTACTTCGGAGTGATTGTTGTAATCGCCATGCACGGGATCCAAATAGTATATAACTTCAGAGATCCCATTGATTGCAAATATCACCCAATGTGCCCTACAACAACAAAAAAATTGGTTAAGCAATTTTGTTTATACACAACTAATAAATTAAATTGTCATCAATTAAGAAATATAAAATTTCGTACCCTGAATTATATGGTGCGAAGAACAATTTATCCTTTTCTTTATTTGCTAATAACATATCTACAATATATTTCTTTACATTGTCTGGATCGAGTTTCCACATCGATATCTTGTGCGGAGACAAGAATGAGTATTTATTTGCAAATTTCATCGTGCACACGACCTTCTCGTACAAAAATCTTCAATGAAAATTTTAAACTAGATTAATTACTAATACATTTAATTAATTACCAACAAATGCAATTAAATTAAAAGTATTTTTTACCTTATGTACAAGCTCATTACAGTAGCACTGAGCTCCTTATGTTCGAGAAGTTCGTATATGTGCTCCTTTTCGATAAATTCATCATACTCATCTCCGACTATATCTTTATTCATGGGTACGATGCGCAGATCGTCGCTGCTGCCCATGTTCTTTTTTACTTGGATGTCAAGACACGCTCCGTATTTACCAAGGCATGACTGACTCAATTTAGGAGCAGCAGCGGCGATCGATTTTCCTCGATCCATTTTTTTTCTTGCTGCAAGTTTGGTAGCAGCTACTTTATTACCTGGCAGTCTTTATGGTTTGGCAGCTTTATTAACCTCCATTTTTTGAGGTTTGCTGCGTTTTTTTGGATGTGCGGGTGGTTTATTTGTTTGGATCTACAAAAATGCGGTTAAATGTTAGTTTATTGAATCTGAAAAAATTGACAAAACCTTATGCAATAAATATGACAAACCTTTTCGGGAGATGTGACTTCCTCGTTTCTGGGAGGCATTGTATCGAGGGCAACAAGGTTTATGGGCCATGCCACGTAACTACCAATAGCGTCACCCAATGTCTGCATATCTCCGTCGTTGTCCGGTATTGGCAACGGTGCAGTTGGTTTGAAGGCAACAGTAGGCGATACTTTGACATGGCCCGCAGGGATCGGAGTATTGTGCAATACTTCTCCCAAAGTATTGTACAATTTTCCTTTTCCCACCTTCCGGTGAGTAGGCGAGGACAAGTATAGGAAACATGAATTAACACCCTAAATCAATAGTTAAAACATAAGTACAGTTAATATATAATATTGTTTAATGCATAAGTAATTAAAGTAAGTAATTAATTACCTCGGGAATACTCTTCAAACCGACATTGCAACTAGCGGTTTCACTCTCCATTTGTATTTCACGTTGGACGGGATTATAGGGTTTGCAAAAGAAGAGAAGAACGATGAAGGTTGCTCTGATAGTGTAGTTTACGTAATGAAGAGGAAACTGAAGCGGTTACTATTATATATATAACCTTTTTACAACGCTTTTTTATAACCCTTTTACAACGCTTTTTCATAGAGCTCTCTAAAAGGCTTAGGCCTTTTATAGCGCTTGTTAAAAAAGCGCTCTAAAAGGCGTCCTTAATTAATTTTTTAAAAGGTTCTTTTACAGCGCTTTTCCAAAATAAGCGCTGTAAAAACCTCATTGATTGAGAATGTTACATAATGTTTTTTTAAAGTCTTTTATAGCGCTTCTTTCAAATAAGCGTTGTAAAAGGACTATTTGTTTTATTTTTAAAAGAGTCTTTTATAGCGCTTATTTAAACAAGCGCTGTAATAGACCTCCTTGTTTAATTATATGTTATATGAATGTTTTTTTTACAGTCTTTTACATCGCTTGTTTAGATGAGCGCTGTAAAAGGCTTTATTGTTTTTTGATGTTATTTTTGTGTTTTGTTAAGTTATTTTTTAAACTCTTCCTATTCACCAACATCAAAGGTTACATGCATGGCTTTTTTAAACTCTTCCTTGTTGGACGGTTTTTATGCATCTTCTTCACAAACATCAAAGCCATGCTGAACCTCCAAGCAAAACAATCTCCAGGTCTTCAGGTTCCTTCTTAAATCGAAACAACACCCTTTTTATCTCTCTACATTCCTTCTTAAATCGAAACTTGGTCTTCAGGTTCATTTGCCATGTTGCGAAAAATTGATTTGAGTCTGATTTTTTTGTTAACTATGTGTTTTTGTTAAAGAGCCTGTTAACAAAGTGTTTTTGCAAAAAATGCGTACAAGGTGTTTGAAGAAAATCCTGTTAGATAAGGTCCAGTTAGGTGTCTGATGAATGTTATTTTTAAAACGTTTTACAGCGCTTTTCCCAATAAGCGCTGTAAAAGGTCTCCATCAGAATACATTAAAGTTATATTATAAATATTAACACATTTTTGAATTCCATAAATTATATAGTCATATATTTAATTATTGAGCGTTAATTTTTCCTTTAATATTAGTTACTCTTGAGCGTTAACCCTAGAATTCACACTTGGAAGGCCTCGGTTCGAATCTGAATTAAGTGAACTTCGTAACTGTAAGCGCTTTTAAAAGGTTCTTTTACAAGAGTCTTTTACAGCGCTCTTTAATATAAGCATTGTAAATTGTTTCTTTATTTAATTTTTAAAAGAGCCTTTTACAGCGCTTGTTAGAAAGAGCGTTGTAAACATATTTATTATTTTTTTTAAAGGGCCTTTTACAGCGCTTGTGTTTAAAAAAGCGTTGTAAAAGGCCTCAATATGTTATTTTTGTGTTTGTTTTATTTGGGTTCAATATTGGATGACTGTAACTCAGACATTTATTACATGCATAGTTCTTAAGAATTGAAATTGTCCAAATTTACATAAACATGCACTTCACCAAAGACCCTTATCCTCAACCCCTCATCAAAATAAAGACTCATCAACCAAACTATCCCTAATTGTATTTATAATATTCCCTAAAATAATGCTCCTGCACTTATAATATTCCCTAAAATAATAATATCCCCTAAAGATACAATTAAAACACACATATAACAATTACAATTGTATTTGATTGTAAAGGCAATAAACTCAACCTCCACAAAGGCTTATGCTTCCAAAAGCTTCTGATATGAAATCTGTCATTAGTGTAAAACACCCAATTCAAATTACATGCATATTTATCACAATAATTCAGATTACATGCATGGCTTATATAAAACGATTAAACATGTACATTAAGATGCTCTTCTTCTTTTCCTGGTGGGATTCACATTTGTTTGTCCATTTACAATACGAAACGATGGATTAATCCAAATTCCCTCGTCATGATCATCTCTAAGATATAAACCATCATCAGTTGAATCAATTTCATGTGGTTGTTGTGATGTTGCAAATAAAAGATCATTACCAACATCTTCATCATTATTGTTATCATCACTTATTTTATTGGTTGATAGGACAACATACCATTTATCATCAGAAGGATTAGTGACATAAAACAATTGTTGAGCTTGCGACGCTAAAATAAAAGGCTCGTCTTTGTATCCCACCCTATTAAAATCAACAAGCAAGAATCCTGACTCATCAATCCGAACGCCATTATTATTATCGACCCACTTGCAACCAAATATGGGAACACGAAACATTGTGTAGTCTAACTCCCACATGCGCTCGATAACCCCAAAATATGATAGATTTGCATATATTGGGTTTTTGTCTTTTGCACTGGAGACATGCATCGCTTCAGCTACGAGAGTGACTCCACTATTTTGCATAGTGGTATGATTATCTTGTTCTTTGGTATAAAATGTGTAGCCGTTAATAACATAACCAGTGTAAGAAAAGACATGTAAGCTCGGACCATTTGCTAGCCACCTCAATCTCTGTGAAATTGATCTGGGGTCTATATCAAATTTTGACTTTATGTGATTTTTTAACCATGTTATAAAACTTCGATTGTGCTCTCGAGTTATCCAATTTTGATTCCTATTCATGTTCAAACGAGATAACTGATCCATGTGTATTGTAACATACGGTTGAACCTCATCATCATTGTGCAGAACATACAATTGTGCCTGCTCCCATTCTGTCCTTGATATAGTCAGCAGTCTCCTTTCAATTATCCCTTCTCCTGATATTCTTCCTGAATGACGAGACTTGGGAAGCCCTATGGATTCAACATTTGACAGATATTCAGTACAAAATTTAGCAGCCTCTTCAACAATGTATCGTTCAGCAATACATCCTTCTGGTCGACTTCTACTTTTTACGTACCCTTTTAATATTTTCATATATCATTCTATCGGATACATCCATCTCATATAAGCTGACCCACAAAGTTGTGTCTCCTTAACCAGATGAACAGTAAGGTGAACCATTATATCAAAAAACGATGGTGGGAAATACATTTCAAGCTCACACAAAGTAACAACAATTTCCCTCTGCAATGTCGGTAATTTCTGAGGGTCGATCACTTTACTACAAATTTCCCTGAAGAAGAAACTTAATCTAGTTAAGGCTTTTTTCAGGTAAAATTGAACGTATACCTATTGGTAGAAAATGCTCCATTAGAATATGACAATCATGGGTCTTCAAACCTTTTAACTTGAGGTCTTTCATACAAACCAAATTTTTAATGTTCGAAGAGTATCCTTCTGGAACTTTAACTTCGTGTAGAAATTTACATAAAACAATTTTTTCCTTTCTAGATAGAGTATGAGCGGCTGGAGGTAGATATGTGCGATTTCCTTTCTTTACTGGAGCCATTTCATTTCTTATTCCCATATCGACCAAGCCCAATCTTGCGTTGATGCCATCTTTAGACTTTCCTGGAACATTGAGTAATGTACCAATAACACTATCAAATACATTTTTTTCAATATGCATCACATCAAGGAAATGTCTTATATACAATGACTTCCAATATGACAATTTAAAGAAAATTGACTTTTTCTTCCACCAAGATTTGACTAGCTCTTCCGCAAAAGGTTTGCCAAATTTATTAGTCAATCATTGTACTTTTTCAAGTATTTGATATCCAGTCGGTGCTAAAGGAGCTTTACCTTCCTCTGATTTTCCATTGAATGCAATTCTCCACCCACGATACTGATGACTATAAAGTAAAAATCTACGATGTCCAAGAAACACATTCTTCTTACAATGTTTCAACTGCATCCAATGTGTACTCTCTTCACATATAGGACATGCACACTGACCTTTAATGCTATATCCTGATAAATTACCATATGCTGGAAAATCATTAATTGTGCCGAACAACATATCCCTCAAATTGAAACATTCTTTCTTATACCCGTCATAAACTTCCACACCTGTCTCCCACACACATTTTAAATCTTCGATTAGAGGAGTCAAGTATACGTCGATATCATTCCCCGGTTGTTTGGGTCCATAAATTAACAGAGACAACATCATAAACTTACGCTTCATACATAACCATGGAGGTAGGTTATATATTACCAAAATCACAGGCCACGTGTTGTGTGAGATGCTTTGAAGACCATGTGGATTCATTCCATCAGTAGAAAGTGCAAGTCTTAGATTTCTTGACTCTATCCCGAATTCAGGATACTCGTGATCAATTTTTGTCCATTGTGGGGAATCTGCAGGGTGTCGAAACATTCCATCTCTAATTCTTTCATCTGCATGCCATATCAAGTGTTTTAAATCTTCTTCACTGCGATACATGCGCCTAAATCTTGGTATTATAGGAAAATACCACACGACTTTTGCTGGGGTAGATTCTTTCTTCTTATATCGAGAGACATTGCATTTCGGACACGCCTTAAGTAGTTCGTATTCATTTCGAAATAAAATGCAATCGTTAGGACACACATGAATCCTTTCGTAACTCATGCCAATAGAACACAAAATCCGTTTAGCCTCGTAGGTTCGACTGGGAAGTTCATTATCATTTGGTAACATATCTTTTATGAGTGTTAGTAATTATGTAAAGCTTTTATTTGACCATTCATTACTCGCTTTTAAGTTGTACAACTTTAATATCGCCGATAGTCTTGTGAATTTAGTACAACCATTATATAATTCTTTCTCTACATCACTCAACAAACTTTCAAACATTTTAGGACAATCTCGAAGATCTTCTTCAACTGCTTTTGCGATCTCATCAACTCGGTCCGGCTCATATGTATCTGTATCGAAGTCAGTTGAAGCATGTGTCGAACTATTCTCAAAATTAATGTTTCCTTTTTTTTTTCTCACCATGTCTTATCCAACATGTGTAGCTTTGATCAATTCCATTACATACTAGATGTCCTTCTAATTCATCTTCTCTAACACGTTTTCCAAAACAACATTTTAAACAAGGACAAACTACTCTATTTGGATCTTTTGCATTCTTCACTGCAAACTCAACAAACTCCTTCACTCCAATTTCATTCTCTTTTGACAATCGATTGGCTGACATCCATTTCCTATCCATATTATACCACCTATATAAATGCAGTTACAAAACTAATAAGCTTACAAAACAATTCAACAAGTTTCAAAAAGAAACAAATATCAACTAACAATTTCAAAACATAACAGATCATGTGGTATGAGTTTTTGATAATTTCAAATTTACATAAACGGATCATGTGTATATATGTGTAGAATTAAAAAACTAGGGTAGAGAATATTGACAAAAACAAATTAAAAAATACCCGAGACAATGTAGATGGCCGCACACGTACTGTGTTTAAAATAATATTAGGGTTTTGAAAGATGTAGAGCTTGTTTAGAATAATTCATGACACAATACGTATATGAGAGTTTCCAACGTATATAATTATTTGAAAGATGAATTTTACAGCGCTTGTGAAACAAGCGATGTATTAGGTAGTTAAAATAAATGAAGGCGCATGTATTTTACAACGCTTGTGAAAAAAACGCTGTAATAGGTAGTTAAAATAAATGAAGGCGCATGCATTTTACAGCGCTTGTGAAAAAAGCGCTGTAAAATAATACACGAAGGTGCTTCATTTGACAACGCTTTTGTTACAAGCGCTGTAGAAGCCTTATAACGTTATGCGCAAACGTTATATAACCTACAACAGCGCTTCTTTTACAGCGCTTGTCATCAAAAGCGCTGTAAAAGGTTCCGTTATTTTTAAAATAGATTTACAACAGCGCTTGTGTTTAGGAAGCGCTGTAAAATGCGCACTGTTAAATGTCATTTTTGGCGTAGTGTTTATGGTTTTCAATCAATTTTAGTTGTTATTGGTTTAAGTTTCATGCTTATTTTTGTATTTCAAAACTATTTACATTCATACAATTTATGTTAAATTTCTGCATTAAATTTCATTCATCATTCAGTATATGGATTTATACATGTGTCGACATGTTGAAAATTGGATAGTTGAATATATGCAACTCATGTTCCACCCTTGAACTTCTCTGCATGAAACATTAAATGTATTGAAAGCTTACTTTTTAACTTGTTCAAAAATATCCCCTAAATATTCATTTTGTTGATGTTGTTATTAGATTTCCTATCGAATAATTGTCATCAACACTAACACGTATGTAGAAGGATTTTGTGAACATGAGAAGACAATTAGAACATTACAGCATTAAAAGAGATACGAGTTTTATTTTTCATCAAAGTAATATATTTTAAACATATATTATTCAATTAATTTTTATTCTTTTTGGAGGCAAGACATTTAAAATAGTGCAAAAAATTACACAAATATTGAATTTTGAGGCAACAATTGATAAATGTAGCTTTTTGTTAAAATAATGTATCAACTTCAAATTTTTCGTTGATAGCTACTGCGACAAAAATGTAATTGTGCCTTTCTAAAACTATTCCCATTTGAATTTTATGGAACATTTATATATATGGTGTTGCAGAAAAAGATCTAGCAAATAGTCATAAACAGTTGGCTAACGTAAATATTTAGGCACCACTTTTTACTCATTGTAAAAAAAAAGTGCTGTAGAGAAAACGATTATTGTAGTGGATTTATATTTTATCTAAGGTCGCATATTAAATATTTCTTTATAGAATTCGGCATAGTAATCAATATAGATTTTTTTCATGAGGTGTAAAATCATACAATGGTTTTGTTGAAATTTTGTATAAAGTAATAAGAAATATGGGTGGAAATATGTTAAACTGTTACATTTTATTTATCTTAAATATGACTTGTCAAAAATTTTAAAATTTATGTCTCATATATAGTTTGTAATAAGTATTTTTAGGTTTATGTTTAAACTTTATAAAAGTCTGGTATGATATGTAATTATAAATCTATTTAAAAGTCTATTTAATATTAATGTCTTTAATTAAGTAACGAGACAAATCTTCGAATAAAATAATGAGCTAATATGTCAATGAAACATATATATATATATATATATATATATATATATATATATAT